>CABFVX010000002.1:703983-745881 GCA_902151425.1 Timema shepardi | reverse complement strand
ATATAAATATATATATATATATATATATATATATATATATATATATATATATATATATTCTCCGGGAAAGGTTTTGTTTTATATAAACCTCCAGGGTTATTTTACATCCCACAACCGATTACTTTACTTGCCCTCCGAAGGAAGTTGTGCTACATAGTTTTATCGCTTAGGAAAAATCTGTCAACCCCGGCTGAGTTTGAACCCACGAGCATCGGATCCTGAGGAAAGAATTTTACCCCAAGACCACCGAACTCAACATATTATATATATAAAAAAATATATATCGTACTTATTACAATTAAAGTCCAAATAATATTTAGAAATAATCAATTAGGCCCTTTTCACCAATATATATAATAATTTATTGGAATAAACAAAAATCTTCTGTTTTGTGAGGACAATTTTTTTAAGGTAGGTTTAAAACTATAGGCCTAATTGATTTTAAGAAAACTGCTACGATTATTTTGTGCTATTTATTTACTGTTGCAAGAGATTATCGATCAGTATCACATACTTAGCGATCTATAAACCATTTTACCTAGATTATTATTATTATCACTGCGTCTTACTACCCGTTCGGGTTATACGCTCTTACGCTAATGTGTAATGGTAGGGTGATTGTGAGATAAAATGGAGGACCTACAGTTTAACGTGGGATCTGAACCAAGAGGAAGTTGTAATTAATACACGTCTTGTCAGAGGTGAAGGAAAGGTTTGGCAATCAGATAAATCTGTGCCGAGACCGAGTATTGAACCCCGAACCCCAGCACAGAAACCTGATACCTTACCCCTAGACCACCAGGTCACCTTTACCTAGATTAGTCTCTCGTAGTATGAGATGTTTTATTATATAACAAAATATGTTGGTGATTCTCTATGGTATGAATTATTAGTTTCGTGTTAGAAATTAGCTAAGGGTATGCTGTTACTGCATTTTGAAGTTTTGTGTTTTGTTAATCCAATTGGTTGGAATATCTGAGGCTAATTTTTAGAGAGGGTGGTACGAAAAGTTTGATTACTATTTTTTATCACTGTGTCTTACTACTCGTTCGTTTATACGATTATGTACTAATTACGCTAATAGTTTAAGGGATTAGGAAGGTTATATTTATTAAAGGAAATGTCCTCGAGTTCCGTCATCGCCAGTCTAGTCTACTGCGATAGTAGTGCGTTAGACCACGTGGCCACCGAAGCGCGTGTTTGCAACTATTGTAGAATAATTTGTAAGCATCTTTTATATGCGACCTACCTCGGTGACCGTATGGTATAAGGCGCCACTCTCGCAATAGACTAGACTACTGATAAGGCGATAAAGGTTGGAATTCTGGGCAGATGTATTGGGGGTGGTTCTTACAATCTCTCCACGCAAATGTGGTTACACTTTCTCTAAATTCAACCTTACATTGACTCATCAGCGTAACTAGTACGTGTGCTTATTAATACCTGAACAGTTAGTAAAAAATGATTTTAATCAAATTGTACTTGTAGTGTATTGACAACAACAAAAAGTCGGAACTATTGTAGAATAATTTGTGAGACGCCATTTTATGTGAATCACTCACATTCTCCCCATTTTTTATTTTGCAAACAAAATATATATATATATTTTGCAAACAATATATATATATATTTTGCAAACAATATATATATATATTAAATTTATACCGCCCTAATGGAAATATGTCGTTCATAAACCGGCTACAAATGGGCGGGGAGTGTTCATTTAATGAAACTCGGAAGTAACCCTAACCGCAGTTTTCGGGAGTTCTGGTCTGCGCCTGCCCCCCTTCACCCCCCCCCCCTTGTGACCAGTTAAATTAATGTCCCTTCCCCCTCATCCCCTTGAGGTTCAATAAGTATCCCCTCCTTCCGTTCTTTAACACCTGTGCCACCACTGTTAGTCGCGTCCCATAAACCCACTGGAAAAAAAAAGGATGATGCAGAGGGAGGGGACTCCAATAATTCCCCATTCCTCTCTTATATTCTGGGTTTCCTCCTCCCGCTTCTCTATCTCTCTCTATTTTTTTTTATTCGACCCTGGTTTCGGAGTTGGATAACGGACGACGATCGGTCGAAGGTGTTATTGATAATGGCGACGGTCGGGGTTGGAAATAGGTGGCTATCCATCACTGTGATGCTTACTTGCACCAATACCAGTCATCTCTAGGAATCGCTACCATTTCCCTTCCCCCTCTTCAACCCTAACACCCCCTCATTCTTCATCGGCAGAGGTTGAATAGAAAATGGCGTAAATACCTTAAACTTCCTGTCTGTAATGTCTTCTTTCTCTCTCTTTCTTTATTTCCTTCTCTTGCCTGCTACCGTTTTATGGGCATAGTTTACGTTATAACTAATGTTAACTGAAAGAGTCGTGGGTTTGGTTCGTCCTTATATCGGTCGAATGTTTTATTTTTATTCTTGTTTCGTTTTGGCTTGGTTTATCTAGTGCCGCCACGTACCTGGTGGAACAGGGAAAATATAGAACTTTTTTGTGTGTGACTGGTTAAAAAACGGTCAACTTGAGGACCCCCGCCCCCCACTTTTTTAGAAAAAAAAAACCCACTGGAATATTGTGTGACTTTGAGACATTTAACTGCATCTTTTAATATTAGGCAACCGCTTCGTTGGTCGAATTTGTTTTTTAAGGTGTCACTCTTGCAACAGACCACCTCGGGTGACGAAGAGAACAGGGTTATAATCCCGACTGGGTGTATTTATTGGGGAAATAGCGGGGGAGGGGTGTCGCCGCTCATAAATGGTTTTCCAAAATTCCTCATCTTTGATTAATAAACGTAATTAGTAGGTAGAAATTGCACTTTAAATGAATAAATAGTTCCGCAAATATTTGACGAATTTTATACCTTTCAATACTTTCACTAGAAATCTATCCGCTTCGGTGGGCATGCAGACTAGATGTCAGGCTCGTCTAGTCTGCCTGGTTGGTGATGGGAAAGGGCTCGAATCCCGACTCGGGGGGACTGAAGTTATTTATTTATTTTTTGCCCAAGTGGTTTACCACTCCTTCACACAAAATGTAGGGTACATTTTCTCTAAATTTTAACTCTCTCATTTCTAATCCATCAGTGTAATTATGTGGGTAGCCAGGATGTACCAAGATTCAGAGAAAAATGACACCTGAACACGGGAATCGAACCTATGTCTTATGGCTCAGTACGCCAATGCTCTAATCTAATTACTGAGCTATCCCGTTGCTCCGTGCGTACTGAGCCAAAGGTCCCGTGTTCGATTCCCGTGTTTGTGTGTCATTTTTCAATTAAAATAATATTAAATTGTAAATGCTGTTATAACTGTAACTAACAAATATAGCAGCAGTTTCTTTAATGTCAATATTTTAAAGTAATATTTATTAATGTTTTTTTTTGCAAACTTATAGATAGCCCAACATTTTATTTTGATAATTTCACCTCCTTAAACCCCTTGTAACGAAAACTTAAATGAGATAAGTTTTAGTTCCGAAAAAAAAAAATTGAGAACTAATTCGCAATATGACCACAAGCCCCAAACTAAAGGTTTACGGACTGTTTCTCTCTCTCTCTCTCTCCCCTCACACCTCCCTTACCCTCAGGGACTGTACATTGTACAAGATTGTAAGTTTTCAAGGCTATAAGGGATGAGTCTAGGGGGCTAAAGAAGGATGCTTTTCCATTCCCTGGTAATTTGGTTCGCTAGCGCAAGGAGGTTTGGAGGGGGAGGGCTCCCGTCTGTTTTATCCCCCCCCCTCTTCACCCCCATCGCTCCTCAAAGGTAAACAAATGGACGGTCGTTTAAAAAAAAAAAGTCGGAATCCATCTGACTGAGAACTTGTGCTCCACCAATTCCCTTGCAACCCCTCAACCCTCGTGTCGGGGCGTGAAATATGTGTTTTCACCCCCTTCACCTCCGACTGACATCAGATCTATTCTTTATTTTATTTTTTATCTTCGCTCTAGAATGTGTTCTTTCTTTCGCACTTTCCGCCTGACCCCCATTCCTTCCTTTCTCCCAGACACGTGGCCAGTGTTTTAAAAAATGAAAACGAGGCTTACGTTTGGTCCGTCTTTTAATAATTTATTTCGTGTGTAACTAACTTTGTTATTATTATTATTATTATTAGCACCGCGTCTTACTACCCGTTCGGGTTGCACGCACTTACGCTAATGTGTAATGTAGGGTGATTGTGAGATGAAATGGAGGACCTAGAGCTTAACGTGGGATCCGAACCACTGGTGGAGGCCTGGCATTCCCCACATTCACAAGATGTCTTGTCAGAGGTGAAGGAAGGGTTTGGTAATCAGATAAATCTTTGCCGTGGCCGAGGATTGAACCCTGGACCCCAGCACAGAAGTCCGACACCTTACCCCTAGACCACCAGGTCACCTAATTGTTTATTACTTTTAAAGTAAACAATTGACCTAAGGTTAAATTACTGAAACTTATTTTTGAAAATTTGAGATTTTTTGAAGATTTAGTTCAAAATGGGCACCTGGGGAGGATTTTAGAAAAGATAATTCGTCACCGGGAATTCGATCTAGTTCCATACACCGTGTGGCCAAAGAGGCGGATAAAAGAGCATTTTGGGGTAGGTAAATTAAAAAATAGGGGGTGGGGAGAGAGTACGGACTAAACGTCAAGCTAATCTAGTTTGGTTTTCAAATAACGGTGAGGGCGTGACTCGAAACCTGGCCCCCTTGAGCCGAGTCTATAGAGCTCTCTAAGCGCAAGAGTGCCAGCCTCGGAATCAAAATATAGGTATAAGGGTTTGAAACCCGGTTGGGGGTGTATTGGGTGGTTCATTTGTGTACGTGTGGTTTCATATATTCACCGTGCGAATGTCACTGCAATTCCTAAAATCCTTAACCCCCTCATCAACTACCTTTTTGTTTAAATATTGTATTTAATAAAACTTTATAATACAAACATATGTAGTTTGAGATTTTCAATGGATCCCCCGCCCTTTCCGTACAATACTTCCAAACTAACTTAACCTAAAACACACTTTTTTTTTTTGCTAAACAACTCAAATCTAGCCTCAGCTATTGTTATAACTGGACAATATAACTGTTTCGGTATCCGCATGGTCTGACGCGCTACTCTAGTGTTAGAATAGACGGCTGATGACGAGAAGATCGAATTCAAATCTCGGTCGGGTGTACTGAGGGTGGTTTTTTCAAAATTGTTTTGCCACGCAAATTTGGTTACACTTCCTATAAATCTAAGCTTCCTAATCTCTGAAACTATTCGCGTAAATAGTACATTAGCGTATAAAAAAATAGTGAGACGCGATAAAGCGAAAAGTGCCATACAAAGATGGAAATAAGTACTTTTTTCTTTGATAGTTTTTAGGTATGACTTACAATGTTTTTGAAAAGCGAAATAAAACGAAATTGTCTTGTTTCGCTAAATCCCCCTTTAAAAGGAAATAACATCGCTTTTACAAAAAAAAAAATTTAAAAATTAATACGAAGTAATTTGTTTAGTATTTTGTTGTTGTGTAAACTAACTTTAGGCTACAAAATTGTAAAATATACAGATAAGCGTAACAAAGAATTTTAAAGCAAATGCAAATATATAATGTTTCAATAGTAAATTTTAATTTTGTATATATGGTCTCAATATGTAAACAATACTTAAACACCTGAGATAACATGTAATTTTGAATAAACACGAAATAACACCGAAAAGTGAGATCTAAAAAACGAATTTTAACTAAAAATAAAGCCTTTTTTACGGGGCTCTAGTAATAGGGTAAAACCCGGACATTGAATAGTGTGGGTCAGCGTGACAGGCTCGAACCCGGGTCTTCCCGATCATAGGTTCCAGTCTCTTGCGGTGATGTGTGGTCAGTTATTAACTAGAGTCCATTCGCCTTAGGAGTGGTGGTAACAGACGGCTAGCGGAAGATGCCCCATGGCTTCTTTGGTGCTGACTGACAGCCCACAGCTGCTAAACACATGTTTTTGCAGATCATATGGTTCGGCGTAGGGATACATAATTTTGTCTGGTAACTTTTCAAAGTCGTCAGCTGTCAGTCAGCACCAAAGATGTATTGGGGCTACTGTAAACATTGTTAAAAAAAATGTTTGTTGTGAAAGTTTTGACCCCCAAAAGTAAAAACAAATCAACATGATTATGGTCTTGCAGATCTGGTAACTTTTGTTAGCTGTCACTTATCCACACTTTTACCTTAGAGGGTAATGCTATACCCTGGAGGTAGGGAAGGGGTTGGTCTTAGCTCGTAACATAACTAACGGAGACCCTCCCCTGACACACAACGCTTGACAATTTGATGCCCCCTTGAAGCTCTTTGGAGCAGTCCTCACCTTATTTTCTTCTTAGATGCCTTTAGGAATAATTTGGTTAGTTATTATCCCCCGGACCGTTTTTAAAAATCGCATTCCTCTAAAAACTATTTGTAGTAGTGCTTCTCCTGGACATTTTTTTGGAAATTAGATGCCCTTAAAATCCACTTTGAATGCTTCACCCCCGACATTTTTTTTGACAATTGAATGCCTCTAGAAGCTCTTAATTTCGCGGTTTGTTTATAATCGTATTTTATTTGAGAATATAGGATGGGATGGAAATAAATCTAGAGGGCTTAATGCCACTGGCTGAACCCCCACCCCCTCCCAAAACAAGAGGGCACAGCTCTGGGATCCACTTTCAATATATTTGATAACTATAATATATTTTACCTTGGCGACGTTTTTATACAAAAAAAAATTTCACCCATTCTTCTTGATAATCTACATCCCTTCGTTTTATCTTCCCCGTTGCACACGATTTTACCAAACTTCTCAGCAGAATCAGGATAAATATCCCGCGATAAAGGTCGAAAGCTGAAGGCTTCTTTGCATGACTGGTGTGTCTTTGGGAAGTCTTATAGGCGGCCATATTTTTTATTGGTTATGGAAGAACGCAGGTAATGCTTTTAACGGGCACTATCCCCTCCCTTGTAAGATGAAGGAAGAGGAAGGGGGGGTTATGCATGAGCCGATATAGCGGTGAAGAGAGAGAGAGAGAGATTTCTTCCTCGGAAGATTTTGTGATTTTTCCTCTCGAGTTTGTCCAATAATGCAGAACTGCGGATATAAAACTTGATGTAGTGTAGTTGGGTTAGCCTAGTGTCGTGGAAATATATGGTTCCAAACCCCCTCCACTTTTTTTCTCTTCTTCGAATAACTATTCCTGAGCGTCTGAATATTGGTATTTGTGAGAAGAGTTATTTTTAACGATAATGTGAAATAACTTTTTACAGTGTTACCCATAAAAACCCTTACCGCCTAAAACAGGTTTATTATTTTTTAGTTAAATCGCTCTAATTAACTTGGTCTTGTTAAGTTGGTCGATCTCGGTGGTCTTGGTGGTAAAGTTCTCGCCTCAGGAGCCGATGTTTGTGGGTTCAAAACCCAACCGGGGTCGACGAATTTTTCATGAGCGATAAAAATCTGTAGCACAACTTCTTTCGGAGGGAAAGTAAATCCGTCGGTCCCATGTCGATTGAGGCATATAAAAGAACCCTGGAATCTTGTGAAAATACCTTTTCCGGCAAATTTAGCGAGCCCTTTCACGCTCGCTCATAAAGATTCGCATGTGCCGATATAATCATTCTGTTCAGAAAGTGCGCGTTAAACAACTATTACCATGGTGAAATTTTTGTAAAAGGTATATTTGGCCTTTTAGTATCTGTATGCGTCTGGAAAAAAACAGTAATCTTTGTTTATAACAGCGAGAAAGTCAGGGACATTTAGAAACACTTGAGATTTTCAGATACTTTTGGGATGATTTCCGGAATACGAAGTAGGCCCACTTATAGTCTCTACCATTGATTCTCCAACTGATAAAGTTTTCTAAATGTAAAATTCATTAAAAAAATGATAATATATATATTTTTAAATAGTGAAAAATTAAGACGCTTAATACACGGATACGGAAATCGGGTTTCATATTCACGCCTGCGACGTGACGTCATCAACAGAATCCAGGATTAAGAGTAACCCTCGCAAAAGTGTCATTATGACAATTAAATGAGTTTTATGCAAAAATATTCAATAGTTTTTTTAAAGCGTCAAAAACCACAAACTACATTTTTTTTAATCCCCTTCTTTATGGGAAATGTCAGGGAATTTTAAAATAAATATTTTGACTGGACACCTTGAACTTTTCTATATTTCAGATAGGGTCATTCTTATCAAAATTGAATTATAATAAAATGTGGTACATATCGTAAAAAAAACGCTAAAGGAAACAAAAATGTCACTCTTTCTCGAGAAAACTGATATTTCCAAACGTATTATTTTTTTGCAAGACCTGTACGGTAGCTAGCGCCATCTACGGTTTTCGTGATCCATCTGTTCTTGTTGGCGCGGAAGGATACTTTGGTCAGTTGTGAAGCCACGCCATGCCTTTCACCCTTCCGCCCACTATCCCACAAAATAGAGTTTAGACTTGCACCAGACAGGGCCAAGGACCTTAAAATACTCCACTATTGTAATCAAAGTAGGCCTTTACAAATAAGAATCACCATTAGCGCAGAAAAAAAGGATGAAAAACCTCAACAATAAATCACTTGTCAAAAACCACTCTCAATTCACCGAGCCAAGATTCGAACCTTTGCATCTTCGTCAACAAATATTGAGAATTATCTGCTAATCACGCGCTCGCTCGCCAGTTTGACCACTCAGTCGCTCACACGCTTGTCAGTCTGGCCCCATAGTCTCTCAGTCGCTAGCACGCTTGTCAGTTTGACCACGCAGTCGCTAGCATGCTTGTCAGTTTGACCACGTAGTCGCTCGCACGCTTGTCAGGCTAGCCACGTAGTCGCTCAGTCGCTCGCACGCTTGTCGGTCTGGCCACGCAGTCGCTCGTACGCTTGTCAGTCTAGCCACGTAGTCGCTCAGTCGCTCGCACACTCGTCAGTCTAGCCACGCAGTCGCTCGCACGCTTGTCAGTCTGGCCCCATAGTCTCTCAGTCGCTAGCACGCTTGTCAGTTTGACCACGCAGTCGCTAGCATGCTTGTCAGTTTGACCACGTAGTCGCTCGCACGCTTGTCAGGCTAGCCACGTAGTCGCTCAGTCGCTCGCACGCTTGTCGGTCTGGCCACGCAGTCGCTCGTACGCTTGTCAGTCTAGCCACGTAGTCGCTCAGTCGCTCGCACACTCGTCAGTCTAGCCACGCAGTCGCTCGCACGCTTGTCAGTCTGGCCCCATAGTCTCTCAGTCGCTAGCACGCTTGTCAGTTTGACCACGTAATCGCTAGCACGCTTGTCGGTTTGACCACGCAGTCGCTCGCACGCTTGTCAGTCTAGCCACGTAGTCGCTCGCACGCTTGTCAGTCTAGCCACGTAGTCGCTCGCACGCTTGTCGGTCTGGCCACGCAGTCGCTCGTACGCTTGTCAGTCTGGCCACGTGGTCGCTCAGTCGCTAGCACACTTGTCGGTCTGGCCACGCAGTCGCTCGTACGCTTGTCAGTCTATCCACGTAGTCGCTCAGTCGCTGTCAGTTTGACCACAGAGTCGCTCAGTCGCTCGCACGCTTGTCAGTCTGGCAGAACCCTAACGTGTTGTGAGTTTTCATTCGCTGCAGCACTCGCCGAATACAAAGCAGTCGGTGGGGTGGGGGGAGGGGAGGACTGATGATGTCGGACTGTTTACGGGCCGATGACGATCCCTCCCGCCGTATCATCGGCACAGTTGTGCTCTCTCATGTCCTACCATCTGCGACAAGCAAACTTCTGGCGTACCGGAAGTTAAATGAGAGAGGGAGTGTATTATCACGCCAAGTTATCCCCTAAACTTCGAGCCACTACGGCATTCTGGCGTTTTGGTACAGTTTGATAGGGGGAATGTAGACGTTTCTTTTAGGGCGTAGTTTTGTTAACTGTGTGCCTCTCTCTTCTTTATCTCTCTCTTTACCTCTGTTCGCGTTCTCTCGTTCCGCCATAAACTCCGGTTCTATGATCTCCTTTACCACAAGTTATCTTATTTCAAACCTGATTTCATTACGTTATGTACTCTTGACTCGTACTACATAAAATAACTTTATATGTGGGTCTAGAGAATATGTTTGACTTTTTTTTAGATGCTGTTAATTTTAAGACGTGGTGCGACGGACAGCTTTTTTTTAAATAGTAGGTACAGTCACCCCATGGCTTCTTTGGTGCTGACTGACAACTGACGGCTTTGAAAAGTTACCAGACCAAATTATGTATCCCTACGCCGAACCATATGATCTGCAAAATCATGTGTTTAGCAGCTGTCACTTAACTGACAGTCAAAATTTAGGTATATACCTAAATGTTCACTGGTAATCAGCACCAAAGAAGCCACGGTGCTACTGTAGGTCACTCAAGATAGTCCTGCTCACAATATTTGGCGAACCTGTCAATCAAGCGTGAATGTATACAGTAAGGACACATTATAAAATATATTTATTAAAATACTTCTATTATTAACATTTTACTAGGGCCTATACTATTAATATTATTTTATTGGTATTGATACTATTTATGTGGTCAAAACAACGAACCTTCCAGCGGTTAATCTCAGTTTTTTATACTTGAACCGTTACTTCTTCATTCACTTAGCTCCATGTTTTGTCCTCACTAGGCTGAGTTGACCCGGTTTCAGACTCACAGAAAAATCTGGAAGTGCCGGGGCTCGAATCCGGGTCCTCTAACCATTAGATAGCAGAGGCGGTCCTCTTATAGATTACAGAAACTTAAAATCTAGAGCAGATACAACACCCAGCCCTCTGGCCGTTAATGCATCATTGTTAGGAGAATTCGCAATCTTAATAGTTATAAAATGTTCGGCCATGCTCAGCAATCGAACCCTGGACCCTTAACCTAATAGGCAGACGCGCTAAGAGGTTGGACTCCGCTGTCAGTTCAAAAACATTATGAAATCCACTTTACATATATTTTGACAACTGTTTGATAAATATAGGGACATATTTTAAAAGGTTATTTCTGTGTCGACCGACTATACTTTCTAACCTTCGTCAATAATATATTTACTGACACGCTCTCAAGTGCCAATTTATCAACCATCAATGACGTCAGTAATCAAACCTAGATCGTACGGGATGGAGGCGACGAATTTGAAGAAACCGCACAAATTTTTATTATTATTATTATTATTAGCACCGCGTCTTACTACCCGTTCGGGTTATACGCACTTACACTAATGTGCTATGGTAGGGTGATTGTGAGATGAAATGGAGGACCTACAGTTTAACGTGGAATTCGAACCACGGTGGAGGCCTGGCATAACCGCCCAAACGTACGGCTGGAAAGCACCCTCATTGCGCACCTGGGCGGCGGCCACGCAACTAACTTTGAGGTTCGTCGCTTGACGGAAAATAATAAAACTTGACTAAAAAGACTCCTTTGAAATGTGTTTTTTTATAGGTTTGATGCTACTATTGATAATATTTTTTGAAATGTCTTTTTTGTAGGGTTAATGCTATAATTGATAATATTTTTTACCCGGATGATCTTATTTTAATATTTTTTTGGTGTTTGTGTACAACGCGTCTTACCACCTATTCGGTCTGACTATTTACATTAATGGGGACAGAGAGGAGAAATGTGCCCGTATTTGCGTGGAGTGAAAAGCAATAAGAAACTATCGAGGGGGCAAAAACAGCCTAAGTATACCCCGATATCCCAGTAACCGGCAAATCAGACCAAACGAGGTTGATGCCTTCTAACCCGCTCGTCCATCGATGAGAGAGAGTGAGTCGGATCAGTAGTTAGACTAGAAGAGTTTAAAAAAAAACACTAGCGTTTCATTATCTACAATATTTGTAACGAGAGGTGTGAGGTAAACTGCTTTTTAAGGGCTTACTTGATGAATATCCCTACCGAGGAGGAACAGGGTGGAAGGGCATGCATGATCTGATAAAGTATAAAGTAAAAAAGACATCTCAAAAGCTACTTCTTGCGAACGAGTGTATTTTTATTACATATATATTTCACGATTTTTTTTGTGGTTTCATTTTAAAAATAGGATTGTTTTAATTATTCACTGGTCAGATCAAATGATTTATAAGTTCTATTAATGCTTAAAAAGTTAACCCTGATATTGTAAAGTACACTTAAGGATCTGCCTTCCGAAACGCTGAGGCGTGTTTTAGACGTCCAGACATCCCGCGTTACAGTTAAAATTTGTTATTTCAAAATATGTTTTTTTTGTAAATGCCGTAATGGAGGCGAACGCTATCAACTCTCTCTATACAGTCATGTCTAAAAACCTTACATTTTAAATGTATCGTGAAAAAGCTCCAAAAGATTAAATTAATTCATTTTCATCGACGTTTTACCAGAAATGTCGCAGTTCTAGTATGTTAAGAACACTTTTTTTTTACAAGGTCACAACATAAAATGTTAATATAAATGAAGGTAGTTTTATTGTTTTTGAAGCTTCAAAACAGTCTGCCATTACCATAAGGAATATCGTGAAATGATATTTCTTTCAATTAGGCAGCGCACTTAAATTTTCTAATCTAAAATAAAACGTTTAAAATAAAATCATGACGCAGTCCAAATAATGCTTTGAATTTTTATTCACCTAGCGAAACGAGTTCCTGTTTTAACTCGACCGTTTGGTGTTCCTGTGTCCAGGTATCATTTTTCGATGTTACAAATATGATGTTTGACGCGGCTATATCCGTAACTAAAGAACATTTATATATTTTAACTTAACTGTACAGACGGTGGCTTACTTACATGTTAGGCATTTCGTCTGTCTATCTGTCTGCTTCGCTATTACTGACAAATGCATGGACCAGTAAGTATTAAAGAAATTTGGCACGGGACCAAACGACGTAAGTTTGTTTTTATTCTATTGCGAGGCTTAAGTTTTAAACCACATGAACAGCGTTTAGTATGAATATCATGAACTATTGAGTATATTATCAATTTGTTTTGTGTCTAACTTGATTACCGAGGGGAAAAAACAATCAAATTCAAACCGAAGAAATTATAGGAAATAAAACTTGATATTCAAAAAGAAATCTTAAAAACATCAGTAATGATAATAATATGACAACATTTTTTTAAATGGCAATTGCAAGGTTTACTATTCACAGAAAACTACTGGCCTTAGTTTAAGTATAGGTAAAAAGTGCTAGACAGTTATATTTGCATATTATAACAAATATCTAACGTGTTATTGCTAAAATTTATTTTGTTTGGCTTGGATCCTAAGAATAATATATGAGTAAAAAATTAAACCGATTTCTCATCCTCGACTTAAATATTCAATTTTCTTTTCTCGCCATTATTTCTCGGCCCTCTTATCCTATTTTCTTTATTCGCGAAGTTTCTTCGGCTCCTCAAAAGCCGTAGCATTTCAACGGCGTCGAAATGTTGTATCGACATAAAATGGAACATTCAAATAAAATTGCTTTCATTTTGAAAAGAATTCATCCCATCATTCTTCTCCCTCTTTTTAAATCGCTTTTATTTCCTCCTAATTTTGTTTCGACAGTTTTGCAGGCTTTATTTTTTTTACATACTAACAAGCATGTCGGCTGTGTCTAGTTAGAAAGTAAGACGAAGAAATTCCGTTGGATAAGAGAAAATAGTATTTTATCTGTCTATGTCAGCGTTGAGTGTATATATACATTCAACGATGTCAACGACTCGTGCATTGTCTTTTCAGGGAATTTTTGTACTTTCATTGTGTAGTATATCAGAAGCGTACAAGGTAGTCGCGTCGAAAGCGCACTATTTGTGTGTAGTCTCTTGAGCCCCATTTGGCAACACCGCTTGTTAACACCTAATCTACCATCAAATAATGAAAAGCTGTTATTGTACCGTTTGCCGATTATATTTTGGAGAGTTACATTCAACGTCATGGCTCATTCCCGCCATCACCGTGGGCTTGACACGTTATGCACCCTGCGTGCTTTTTATACAAGATCTACAGTAGCCTCATGGCTTCTTTGGTGCTGACTGACAGCTTTGAAAAGATACCAAACCAAATTATGTGTCCCTACGCTGAACCATATGATCTGCAAAAAACATGTGTTTAGGAGCTGTCACTTCTGACATTCAAAATTTAGGTATATACCTAAATGTTGACTGTCAGAAGTCAGCTGTTAGCTGTCAGTCAGCACCAAAGAAGCCACGAGGCTACTGTAGGTACACTTTGTGTCCATATCTTGGTGCGCTTTTGATACGAGATCTAGGTGCACGTTTGAGCTATATCTTGGTGCACTTTTGATACGAGATCTAGGTGCACGTTTGATCCNCCTCATGTGCGGTTTAGATGTTCTTCCGTCTTTTCATGCACAAGACTCGAAGAAAGAGTCAGAATTTGCTATCATCTCCTGCTCGACGAAATGTTGACGCGGTAGAATAGCGCAAATCACAATGGGTGTTGAGGTATAATCCGCAACACTGGTCATTTAGTTTAAGGCGTCATTCTGATAATAGACTGGACTTTTTTTTTGTGACGGGGAGGTCGGGGATTTGAATCCTGGTACGGTGTAATGTGAGGTTTACCACACACCTGAAAAATCAGAGGGAGGGGGGGGGGGTAAACAGAATTTATAGTTTCTGGTTAAAATAGAGAATTTCAGGATTGTCACGAGTCTGGAAAAGAAGTAAAACGTAAGGAATTTAACAAATAAAAAATACACTGGGGTATTTGTGAATCTCTAACAATAAACTTTAAACTCAAAATCAGCTATTTTTAATATCTTTCAACTTAAGGCGCTGAAATTGTCAAGGCCCACCCACCATACGTTTTTTATGAGCGATTTTATCATTAAAAAAACTAGTATTATCATTTGTGTTTATAATTTAAACAGCCAAAATTATAATAAATTGTGTTACTTTATTCCATAATTCCCCCCTCAACCCCGCCTCCCCCGTTATTATTGAAAAACGTTGCTTTTAATACTAGGTCTTTACATAGAAGAATAAGTGGTACAATGCACTCACATACTTTCTCTCGCGTTTATATTAAAATATAAACATAAACTAAAAACTCGTGAGCTTTGTGAAACGAAATACTATTCACTGTTATAGGAAAATTGAGAAAAGATGAATCTTTGTCTACCAAAGAGCATAACACTCAATTTAAATCGTTAAGAAGCTATATAAATGTATATATATGAATATTTGCTTGTAACTAAGAAACTATTGATTTTTTATAGTACTTCAACTTAATGGTAGGCCTAAGTTATTTCGTATCTCAAATGGTTGCGCGGAAAGATGATCAAAATTTGAAATTTCAGCGTATGTAAAGTTCTGCTTTAAGGGATTTTCATGGCAAAACTTAAGTACCAATTACGCTAATGGATTGGGAATTGGGAAGGTTGAATTTAGAGGTAGTGAATCCGCATTTGCGTTGAGGGAGAGTGGAAAACCATTGAGGAAAAACCACCCCAGTTCACCCGACCGAGATTCGAACCTCGATCTCCCTGTCCTCAGCAGTCTATCTCAACACGACTAGCGCGTTAGTCAACTACGCCACCGAGGCGGGTCTAAGCCTTATTCATGAATATTATTGAAAATGAATCCAACAATTATTTTTTTTTTCACTAAACATGTTCTGCATTTAGGTAATTGATTTTTATTTTTCACCGCGTGACTAAAATTTTGTGTGTTTAGTATGTCTCGACTCTTTTGTCCTCTTTGAAATCTCCCAGTGTGAACCTGTCTGTGACATTTTATTTCACGCGTATTTCTTTTTTTTTTATCGGTAGCATAAATCCTCGAAATGTCTCATTGGGTTGGCGTCCCTTCTTCCCTCTGCGGTACCTTGTAACCTCCCCCCACCACCACCCCTCCACCCACGCGATTCCTCCACCCTGCACACAGTAGTTGAGAGCCTATGCAAATGACGTGGGTAAAATCCCTACTGTCGTCCAGATAAACCTGGTATTATGGTCGGGGGAGAGGGGGGTAGCGGTGTTGGACGGGAAAATCTCGGGGTCTCGTAATTGAATTCTCTTCATGTCTGCACCGTTGACAACTGTTGTGTGTTTCGCGAGATTTTGAGGGGTTTAGCTGATGGGGTTCGCCTCCCCTTTAGTTCCCCTTTCTCGTGGAAGGGAATAAGCGGACGTGTTAATCTTAAGCTAGAAACTACCTTAGTTTTCAATTGAAGACTCGGAGTCTGGAGATTTTTCCTCGAATTCTGGCATTCCAAGGAGGAAGAGGAGGTACCTACAGTAGTACCCGTGACAGTGTCGCGCGGGTAAAGGCGTCAGGTTCATCTTATCTTTGCCGCCGGTGACTGGAAGGTTAGAATTTAAATCGCGAACGGGTGGGCTGTTTATTTATTTTTATTTTTACTTAAATGGTTTTTCATTCACAAAAAAAAATGTGGCTACATTTCTATTAACTATAACTTTATCATCCCTGCCAAAGTAGTGTAAATATGCGGGTAGTAAGACGTGGGTGAACACGTAAAAAAAAATCTATATTTTTTCCAAACCGAATCAAACTTTTTTCTATCGAGCTATTTTTTATTTATATATATTTTTTTATTTATTTACTACCTGTTCGGGTTATATGCTTTAAGCACTAATTACAAATGGATTAGGAATTGGGAAGGTTTAATTAGAGGAAGTGAACCCGCATTTGCGTGGATGGAGAGTGGAAAACCATTTAGGATCCCCCCCCCCCAGTTCACCCGACCGAGATTCGAACCTCGATCTCCCCGTCCTCAGCAGTCGAGCTCAACACAAGTGCGTTAGCCAACTACGCCACCGAGGCGGGTCAAAAATTAACTTATTTGAAGCTACAAGTGAAATGTTATCATTCAAAAGTGTTTGTTTTTTTAAATTTAAAAACTCACATGTAATTTTATTTATGAAAAATAATTTTCTACTTTCATACAAGTTAAAAGTGAATTCTTTTGTAAAATGTATACTTGTAGCTTTATGTGACGGGTCCTAGATTTAAAAAAAACCGGTTTGATCCCAACCTATAAATTCAGAAATGAGCAGATCAAGGATGAGCCAACTTTACCCGTGTTTATTACACCACAAGATCAAACTTTGTTGTCACCTCGAGGGGGTTCGAATACCGGTGGAGTTTTAAGTTTTATAACCTCCAATTGGTACGAAATTGAGCTATTTTAAGTGCGGTCCCAGTTGCAAGTGACTCATACTTCCTAGGAAACAACAAAATAAAGTTCACCCCAAGTGGCCCACCTTTTTAAAATTTACTTATACAATGTTCATACAGAGAAAGTAATGGGATAAGACTTTTAACTACTGGAAAATAAATTATTGAGACTATGACGAAAACGCTATTTTAATTTTCTCCTGATTCTCGAAGAAAAAAAAGTTTAGTTAACATTTGGTATTTTTTTACACTTTACTATGGTCTTGGTGTGTCTTATTTTGTTCAAACTTGGTGTTCTATTTCTGTGCATGATTAAAATTATTCCAGAAACAAAAATTTGAGGTGGTAGCTTTTAGCTGAAGCCAAATACAAACAAACAAGACTTTAATACGGAGTTAGCTGTTTTCGTTACATCTCAATCTCAACGATTTGAAGTAAGTAAATGAAGAAACAATTTACAAGTCATAAGTTCCCCAGAATAACAAGATGGCGTCCAGATCTCCTCGCCCAGCCTAAATAAAAATCACCTAAGGCCCTACATTGTATTACATCAGAAGTGGTATTGCGATTTTCTTCTAAAAATCTCAAAAACACTAGATCAGAATGTTGTGTCATATATTTTCATCATTTATTTAGAGTTTACTAAAAAACATTTTTGTAAATTCTAATATCAGATTCGTATTGCCGCTATGACCCACCAGTCGGTTCCATTTAGAAAATAAAACTAGCTGTGACACTGGTTTGTTTTTAATTTTAATTTATGTTTTTTTTATCACTAAGTCTTACTTCCTGTTCAGGTTATACGCATAGATAGTAATTACTATAATGTAGTAGAGAGGAGGAAGGAAGCATTTTATAGTTAACTTCCACTCCCGCATGGCGTTACCCGTAACCCAGTTTGCTATTTTGTTAAAAAATAGCTTAATTAAAAATCCTGCTTCGAGATGCATTCGAACTCCCTTCCATCCACCTATGTTAAAAATGTCAGATCTCTGTGTGCCGTAGATTTGGCTGAACATCACACACAAACAAACACTTCCTTTTATTATTATAAATTTACCTTCATTTGCTTGGAAGGAAAGTGGGAAACCATTTATAAAAATATACCCACAATAGTTCCGTCCGGGATTCGAATCTCTGTCCCCCCCTCTCCCCCTTCGTCTTCTCCATTGTGTTATTATTATTATTAGCACCGCGTCTTACTACCCGTTCGGGTTGTACGCACTTACGCTAATGTGTAATGGGTAGGGTGATTGTGAGATGAAATGGAGGACTTACAGTTTAACGTGGAATCCGAACCACGGTGGAGGCCTGGCATTCCCCACATTCACAAGATGTCTTGTCAGAGGTGAAGGAAGGGTTTGGTAATCAGATAAATCTGTGCCGAGACTGAGGATTGAACCCCGGACCCCTAGTACAGAAGTCCGACACCTTACCCCTGGACCACCAGGTCACCTTTCCATTGTGTTAATTCATTTCGTAATGAGACTATTCGCTTTCTGAACTAATTTATCATTTTATAATCACACTATTTAACTCTTAAAAACATACACAACACCCATGCAGTATCCCGAACGTCAAAGGGGAAAGCCCAATCTCACCAACGAAAATGTTGTTAATCTGGCGAGGAATCTGAACCCAGGATCTCTTTATCTCAGTAGGGATACTTAATTAGGGCATTAAGGTAAAAAAAAACTATTTTGTCCAAGACAAAGCTAATATTTAATGCTCGTTAAAAAGTCATTATAAAATATTGAAGAACATTTTGCTTCTAATTAGAGCTCAGAAAAGCACTTAAAACTAAAACTATGTGTTGCCTTCGTTTGCAGTGTAGGGCTGTATATCTATCTACCAGCACGTTTTCAAGCACCAGTTTTTATTGTAGCCTACATTTCTAGGGGCGAAAAAATTAAGTGAAAAGTTAATTAATTTATATACAAGGAATTTTTTTTTTTGCTGGGCACTATCAGAGCGATTTTCTCCAACTTTCGAATGCAAATTTTCATTTCATTGTGCGATGAGTTTGTTACGGGGATGATGGTTGGGGGATGAGAAGTTTTAGGGGGTTGGTTTGGGGAGAGGATATGTCAGTTCCCCTCGCTAGCTTGTTCCGCCGTGTTGTATGCAAATTCTGGAGCTGCCGCACATTTTGGAAGTTCTACTTGTACCACTATTCACTCTTCGAACAGGGGCGGTTAAAGTGTGGCACGCGGGGGAAGGTGGCCCTCATCCGTGATTCATTGCAACGCCAGCTTAAAAACAACTGATTTATACTCGTATTTTATTTTCTAGTGGATAAACATATATTTTAGACTTTTCTCCAGATGGATGTTTTCAAATTATACTGCTGTGTCGGGGCACAATCCAAAACATTGATAAACGCTCTTTACATTAGCGGGTTATTTAAAATCACCTCAGAAAAGCCAACGAAGTTGGCTGCTTGCTTCTAGCGCTACAGCGCATGCGTAGGTGGCATGGTGGTCTAGGGGTAAGGTGTCAGACTTCTGTGATGGGAGTCCGGGGTTCGATCCTCGGTCTCGGCACAGATTTATCTGATTACCAAACCCTTCCTTCACCTCTGACAAGACATCTTGTGAATGTGGGGAATGCCAGGCCTCCACCGTGGTTCGGATTCCACGTTAAACTGTAGGTCCTCCATTTCATCTCACAATCACCCTACCATNCCAAACCCTTCCTTCACCTCTGACAAGACATCTTGTGAATGTGGGGAATGCCAGGCCTCCACCGTGGTTCGGATTCCACGTTAGACTGTAGGTCCTCCATTTCATCTCATAATCTTCCTACCATTACACATTAGCGTAAGTGCGTATAACCCGAATGGGTAGTAAGATGCGCATGGGGCGGAAACCTTATTATTGGCTTAGAACTCGTCACGTGACCCCCGGTTTTGTTCTGCGCTTGTTTTTCGGCGAACGTGTGAATTCACATTTAAGTCTTGTGCTAATATAATCATTCAGTTCAGAAGTGCACGTTAAAGATCTCGAATGAAAATGTTATTTTATTCTCCAAGCCGTGTAGTTACTCAGTCAAGGACTTGCTTATACAAGTACCATCTTTTATTTTTAATAAACAGGTTGCTGTATCGTGGTTAGTGAAAAGAGAAGTAATAAATACCAGCTTTCTGGTTCGTAATTAACTTTGAAATAAAAGTAATATAAACGATTACAACTGCTACTTGATTTTATCTGAAATACCCACTTTTTAAAAAAAGCTAGTTTTCATACAATATAGGGCAATTTTTGGTTTATCTACTCATTAATACTCGCAGCGCTGGGAACGCAGAGTAAAAAGGTTAGGTAAAAATCTACATTCAGATCCGGTTAGAAATAAATATTTTTTGACAATAGCAAAATTTTCTTAAACAAATTTAATTTTATATGTTTTTATTTTGGGATGAAATTCGAGATTCAAGAATAAAAAATAAAAAAAACCTTTTTAAATTGGAATTGGTCCTAGAACAATACTGCTTGCTGGTGGCTTACCCCCAACATGAAAACAAATTTAATAACTAAACCCTGCATCGTTAATTTAACACTTTTGAGCTTAAAGTTGATGCATGCAATGAATGAATTATATATATTATATTTTAAATTTAATTATCATCAATACTTTTTTTTAATATTATATAAATTTCTTTTATGTTAATAATTTTTTCAAAGATTATAATTTGTATCCGGATTCGTAAAATAATGGATTCGATCTATCTTTTAATTTCAATTCATAACATCCGAAACTGTCGCTTTTGATAGATAGTATAAAGTAATACTAATATTATAGTAGAGATAATATCAATGTTATCTATTCTGGTGGCCGCATGGTTTAAGGCAGGTGTCGGCAACCTTTTAATATTGTTGTATCGAAGTAATATTGCAACGTATCAGCGTGCCAACCCACCTACACAAAGACCACCAAAATCGTTTATATTTTTATACTAGTTAACTAGTACAGCTGTTGAAACAAATTTAAGTTGATCTTGTAAAATGTAAATGTATCAACATGTTTATAAATCGAATTCATTAAATAACTACTGTTTCTTGAATATTTAAGATTTTATTATAAATCAGAATAAATAGAAAAATTATAAATGTGAGTTGCAAGATGTAGGTTCTGAAGACATTATTTTGAAATTTAGGAGAAAAAACAAAAAAATGAATCATTTTAATATAAAACACGTTAAAATTATTACTCATATCACTGGTTTTAATTTAAAATAATATTTTTATATTATATTTATTCAAACCGCTTAGCGTGCCATTGAAAATCGTTCCGCGTGCCGTAGGTTGTCGGCCCCTAGTCCAAGGCGTGACTGTCGGGGTTCGAATCCCGGCCGGGTGTACTGAGGGTGGTTTTCCCCAAATGTTTCCCCCCTCCCCACCATCCCTCCACGCAAATGTGGGTTCACTTCTTCAAAATTCAACCTTTCTCATCCCTAACTTAGTAGCGTAATGAGTATATGCATATATTATATGTTAATAGTAAGAGAGGTTTTTTTTTAAGTTTCTTCCTACCAGAATCACTTGATTTGCGGGCATATCAGCTGGTCCGGGATTGAGCCGTAAAAGCTTCTCTGGTCCAAGTCAGGAACGCTGACTGTTCACCTGATTCTTATCAGTGAACTGCTTGTTATCACTAGTACTTGTTTGCCTAGCTTTCTTTTATCAGGGATTTCGTTTGTTGTCAAGTCAGCCTCTCATTTTACACCCCAGGTTTGGACTGGTTTTCATTCCAAAGACAACCAATTTTCTTACGAGCTTAACATTTCTTCAGACCCTCTTCGGTAACCGCGTGATATAACGCGCTATATATTGTTGGACTAGACTGCCCAAGACGGGGAGATCGGGGTTAGATCGCGGTCTTGTGCACTGAGGGTGGTTTTCCTTAAATAGTTTTCCACTTTCCATTCACGCAAATGCTGGTGCATTTACTCTAAATAAAACCTTCCTAATGCTTAAACCATTAGCGTAATCAGTACACAGGCGAATAACCTAAACAGGTAGTAAGACGCAGTGCTAAAAAAAATCTTGAGTGCAATAAAAAGTTATATATTTACTTTTACAAATTCATACGTCAAGTCATGCGATCTGCAACTGTTGCTTTTTAAAGATATTATCACTATTTATAATATAACACCAATAATCAAGGAAAATGTTATCAATTTGGACCGCTAAAAAATATGTTTTTGTTTCCTTAAAGATGCTCTAAATCAGCTTTTTTTTAAAACTGGGGCTCCACCATAGTTATCTTCAGGCTGCATCAGGCAATTCTAGAGTATTCTACCCACCTCGGTGGCGTAGCTAGCTAACGCGTTAGTCGTGTTGAGCTCGACTGCTGAGGACGGGGAGCTCGAGGTTCGAATCTCGGTCGGGTGAACTGNAACGCGCTAGTCGTGTTGAGCTCGACCGCCGAGGATGGGGAGATCGAGGTTCGAATCTCGGTTGGGTGAACTGGGGGTGGTGGTTTCCTAAATGATTTTCCACTCTCCCTCCACGCAAATGCGGGTTCACTTCCTCTAATTCTACCTTCCCAATTCCTAATCCATTAGCGTAATTAGTACGTAAAGCGTATAACCCGAACGGGTAGTAAGACGCGGTGCTAAATAATAATACGTCTTAGTAGGTAAGCTTGTTGCCTTTCAGTGTAAACGGAGTGTACAGTGCAATTTTCATTGGGATGCTGTAATAGAGAATACAAACATTTTTGCGATCAACATTGATAAGTGATAACATTTCACTATTTCATTAGTGCTATTTTTTTAGGTAAGTTTCTGATAGTATCTAAAGGGACAGCCACAGATTATATGTATTGACGTATGAGTACGTACATTAAATTATTATTAGCACCACGTCTTACTACCCGTTCGAGTTGTACGCACTTACGCTAATGTGTAATGGTAGGGTGATTGTGAGATGAAATGGAGGACCTACAGTTTAACGTGGAATCCGAACCACGGTGGAGGCCTGGCAATCTCCACATTCACAATTGGTGGTTAATACACGTCTTGTCAGAGGTGACGGAAGGGTTTGGTTATCAGATAAATCTGTACCGGGACCGAGGATTGAACCCCAGACCCCCAGCACAGAAGTCCGACACCTTACCCCTAGACCACCACGTCACCTTACATTAAGTTAGTATAGTAACATTTTTAGCTGTCAGATAAGCCTCTTTCTATGATAATCGGATTTTACATGAAAAATCTCTAATAAAATGGAGATATAATATTATAAAAATTTGCCCTGGAAAAAGATGCAAAGCCTAAAGCTTCTAATAAAAGAAATACATTTCCATAACATGGCCTGAAATGAACCAAGTGCGTTTGGTCACCCTTTGAGAGATGCCTGGACTAGGCTGAACCCTGTTCAAAGTGTTAAAAAAAAAAATTGGGGGTGGAAGGATGTGTTTTAAAACTGGTGTAATTGTTTGGTGTGATGGGAGCGGAAAGGGGGTGAAAAACTGGCGCTTATAAATTTCCCAGGAGATGTGTCTCGAGTTTTTTTTTCAATAGGACTGTTGGCCACTCACTTCAGTGGCGTCCACTTATAAATAAAACGGAACTGTATATAATGTTTATCGCGTTAGCATGGCTGCGTTTTTTTTTGTTTTTTTTTCTGTTTTACTTTGGGCCACGTTTTATTTATGTTTGGTTTACCTTTGCAAGAATGTTTCTTTTAATTAATTTTACAGAAACTTTTTTTTTTAAACCGTGTTACTTTTTTTTTTCACTTTAAATCCGTAAGTTTCGAACGGGTATCCGACGCCTTAACTCATTCGATAGCATATCTGTCTACTGAGCTAAGGTTCCCGGGTTCGATTCTTAATATGGCCGAAAACTTATCATTGGTGAAATGTAGGTTTAACCGGTTTTATAGTGGTAAATTAACGGCCGGGCACTGGATGTTGTGCCTGTCCTAGTCTTAAGTTAGATTATAAGGCATATTACGTCACGACAGGCTAAGCAAGCCGGTATTGGAAAATATACGGCTTGGATACAAAACTGACCCAAGCCACTGGCTGGATGGAAACAGTAATGGATGTAAAGTAAAAGTTTTGAACGGGTAGATTTACAATTATTTGAGGTATTTAACGTGCGTTTTTTCTTACCCTACTGATTTTATCAGCACACTACCTAAAAGCCATCTTAAATCTAGAACAGACACATTACCCAGCCCCCGCCCGTTAATTTGTCACTGGAAAAGGGTAAACCTACATTTCATCTATGATTAATTTTTTGACCATGCCGGGAATCAAACCCGGGTCCCTTAACTCATTAGACAGACACATTACCGACCTAGCTAAGATGTCGGACGAACGGTTAAGAAACCCTTATGAATAAATTATAGTCTACATACAAGACGGATTAATTAAAACAGTATATAGACCTGCATTATATTGTTTTATTAGACATTCTTTGAATCCGCATCGATGGACTCGTGGACTAAATGCTATGCTCATCTAGCCTGGTTTGCCGGTGACGAGATGGTCGAGGTTCGAATCCCGGCAGGCTCATCTTTTCGCTTCCTTTCCGCGATGAATTCTTCCTTCCTCATCCTGAACTCATTGGCGTGGTTAAAATTCGTATAACATACATGTGTGCGTTATTAAAAAGGTTAAATGATGTGCAGATTTATTCTTAAATTTTAATACAGCCTAGACCCGCCTAGGTGGCGTAGTTGGCTAACGCGTTATTCGTGTTGAGCTCGACTGTCGAGGACTGGGAGACCAAGGTTTGAATCTCGGTCGGGTGAACTGGGGGGTGGTTTTTACTAAATGGTTTTCCGTTCTCCCTCCACGCAAATGCGGGTTCACTTCATCTAAATTCAACCTTACTAATTCCTAATCCATTAGCGTAATTAGTACTTAAGCGTGTAACCCGAACGGCTAGTAAGACGTGGTGATAAATAAAACAAAATATAGCCTATATTTACAATTTGTTTCTAAGGAATGGCGTGATATTTATGTTAAAAATATGTCATAATTCTTTCATTGTTAAAAGGAAGTAGATAAAAAAAGGAAAAGTTTATTAGATAATAGGAAGTAAAAAACTAGATGAAATGTAGTATAAAAAGTACTACTTTAATTTTAATAAAATAAAATTTAACATTGTTTTAATCTGAGAGGTACAAATTTTCACGTAAATCGCCATTTGATTTTTAAAATTTTTATAAACCTTAAACTTAAAATTTAAAAGTATTAACTGGTCAGAAACTTGCTGATAATTTTCCCTTTCATTTTGTTGAAAATTGCATTAAAAATATATTAAACAATTTAATATTATTATTATTATTTATCACCGCGTCTTACTACCCGTTCGAGTTATACGCTTTAAGTAATAACTACGCTAATGGGTTAAGAATTGGGAAGGTTGAATTAGAGGAAGTGAACCCGCATTTGCGGGGAAGGAAAGTAGAAAATCGTTTAGGAAAAACCATCCTCAGTGTACCCGACTGGGATCAAACCCCGATCCTCCCCGTCTTCGGGGACTAACATGAGATTAGCGCGTTAGACACGTAGTCAATGAAGCGGGTATATTCATTCATAATATAGTAAATCAATTTACACTACGAAGTACTCGCAATTAACCGAGGTAATTGTAATCAAACCTACCTCTGATACGAAAAATGTCGGATGATACGAAGCGTGTAGGATTTATAAGCTATAAATCACTAGAAAGTACTTTATTTGTAAGTTTCAAATTATTAATTTATTAAAACACGTTACATTACAAAGTATTAGATTTACTATATAATAGAGTTGAGCTAAATTAATATATATATATATATATATATATACCAACATTTAATATTGTGAATTAAATAGCCGAAGCTATTATTTATGCTTTTTAGTGAGGATTACTCCATTAGATATCATATTCTGAAGATTGAAAAATGACACCTGGGCACGGGAATCGAACCCGGGACCTTTGGCTTAGTACGCATACGCTCTAACCACTGAGCTATCTAGGAATCGTCCCGTACTCAATTTTTCAATTTTTATAGCAAAACTTTTTATGGCCAAAATAAATCAAATATTGCTTCAATACAAATATAAGAGCTTAATTTTCTTCACATGGTGACCTCAAAATTTCTTGAATATATAAGTCACGAGTGTCCTTGAATTTGATGACGGTTTTTTTTCTATTCATTTAAAAAGTTTCTCATCTAATGCTGATATGTCCATGACGGATATTCAGGAACTGTGGATTTCAACATGTGAAGAAAACTAAACTTTATATTTGTACTTGAGCCATGTTTTGCCATAAAAACTGCAAAAAACACACTGGCCATTTTCTCGCGTCCCCTTACATCTCATCTTAAGAACCTTCTGTAAGCTCTCACTTAACTACACTCCTGTATGAACTATAAAATAATCATTTCTGTCTCGCGTAAAGTTCTCGTCGAATCAGAAATCTACATTTCAACGGAGCGCCGCTCATCCAAAACTTTAACCTACGCTCATTTCTGTAACAGTCTCCTATATTGTCTGCCTCTCTCTCTCTCTTAGTCTGTCCTCAGTTCTAATAAGGGTTTACACAATAACTTTACACATATGAAGGTAGTGGTACGTTAAGTTTGCATACGGTGGTACAGTCAAGAAAGAAAGCAAATCATGGTATCCAGTAGTTAGGAGCAGCGTTTCCAAAAATGTTTTGTCGAGATGGTTTAGTTTTATTCATCGTAACTTTGTATTATTTATATAACTTCATGTCGTCAGCGAGCTATAACAGACTTAGCGAAGATAGTGCTAACATTTGCGGATAGAGGCTGTCGTGCGTTCTAAGTTTTCTAGACTGGAGCCGCTAATTATTTATTCAAATAAGTCCTCATTTATCCTCATAAGGCAGAGTTGAACCAGTTCCAGACATCCTGCTCTAAAGGAAAAAAAAAAAATTAAATCTTCCGGAAAAAAAGGGAGGAATATTTTCCCGGCTGGTTTTATAAGACGGAAAATTTTCATCCTCACATCTCTATTGGCAAGCCGTGATATTAGGAAAAGAGAGTTCATTACAATCAACAAATTCTTCCACTTAATCTCAAATGATATAAAAATTTTACCAACAAATTGTTGCTCTTGAATTGACATTATTTGTTTGTATTTATTATAAGCCAGGGATGGGCAAACTATGAATGTGTTGCGTCGTGTTCCTTTCCGGAAGCTCATTACCAGTTTCACTCAATTCAAATCTCCATAATATAAATATACTAAACGAACTTAAAAACATGCTAAGACACTGAGGTATTTATAACTGTTATACATTCTCAATGTATTTACATTTATTAATGTTAGTATATTAATATGTGTTTTTTTAAATTAATTTTTAAGAAAAATAACATGATCCAACTTTTTTTTTTTAATTTGCTCATCCGATAAATAAGTTTGCACACCCCTGGTATAAGCTAACTAATTGTATACACCCCCTATCCCCATACTCGTCCCCTGACGCATTATTTGATAACTTCATTAGACTAAAGGTGCCACCTAATACAACTCGGGCTTTTGAGCGTTTGGAGACGGTTTTATTTGGAACATTCCGTAGTGGTGAGGCTCAGTAAAAAGAAAAAAGAAAATCAGATTTTCTACAACTGTCACTTTTGATCAAACAAATTAATGCAAATAAAAGTAACGTGTACTATAGTTATCTAAAATTTAGAGGAAATAAATTAAGTTTCTCTGTTTTATGTCACCTTGTAGCCACAATTATATTACATTAGTTTTATAAATATATAAAACTCTAATATAGTAAGGATGAGAGGTGGTCTAGGTGCAAGGTGTCAAGACTTCTGTGCTAGGGGTCCGGAGTTAAATCCTCGGTCCCGGTACAGATTTATATGATTGCCAGACCCTTCCTTCACCTCTGACAAGACGTGTATTAATCACAACTTGTGAATGTGTGGATATGCCAGGCCTCCACCGTGGTTCGGATCCCACGCTAAACTGTAGGTCCTTCATTTCATCTCACAATCACCCTACCATTACACATTACACATTAGCGTAAGTGCGTGTAACCCGAATGGGTAGCAAGACACGACGCTAATAATAATAATAATAATAATAATAATAATAATAATAATAATAATAATAATAGGGATAAGAGGGAGGCAAAAGCTTTAGAAAATGTAGCTCCATTTATGCTGATGGAATGGGAAAAACCGCCAAGGGTAAAAAAAAACCTCATTAGGCCTAGATTCGGCCGAAATTCGAACCCCAACCTCTTTCTCTTCACGTAACCGGAGCAACAAACTAAACGAGCCTGAAATTTTGACCACGTGCTCACCGCTGCGTATAGTAAATTGTTAAGATGTTTAAATATTAACTTGTCCATCATTCTTATCATTCTGCCGGGATTCCACTGAACTTATTCTCGTGACTGTACTTAACGTACATTCATGTGTGAATTGTAGTCTGTCCTGACTTCCTATTTACCATCGCTGTGTCGATAATCTCGACTAGTCACGTGATGCCGCATTCCTGCATGTTACGTGTTTATCTTGGAGTAAACGTGCTATTCGGGATAAGGTGAAATCGGTGAGTCAACTCGTTAGAGAGGTACAGCCTGCACAATGACAGATGATGTTATCCATGGCAAGGTCTAGTCTGCACGATGACAGTAGGTGTTATTCATGACAAGGTGTAGTCTGCACATTGACAAATGATGTTATTCATGACAAGGTGTAGTCTGCACAATGACAGTAGGTGTTATTCATGACAAGATCTAGTCTGCACGATGACAGTAGGTGTTATTCATGACAAGGTCTAGTCCGCACGATGACAGTAGGTGTTATTCATGAGAAGGTCTAGCCTGTACGATGACAGATGATGCTATTCATGACAAGGTCTAGCCTGCACAATGACAGATTATGTTATTCATGACAAGGTGTAGTCTGCACAATGACAGAGGATGTTATTCATGACAAGGTGTAGTCTGCACAATGACAGATGATGTTATTCATGACAAGGTGTAGTCTGCACAATGACAGAGGATGTTATTCATGACAAGGTGTAGTCTGCACAATGACAGATGATGTTATTCATGACCAGATGTAGTCTGCACGATGACAGATGATGTTATTCATGACAAGATGTAGTCTGCATGATGACAGAGGATGTTATTCATGACAAGGTGTAGTCTGCACAATGACAGATGATGTTATTCATGACAAGGTGTAGTCTGCACGATGACAGATGATTACAAGGTCTAGTCATAAACCGTGACTTGTTATTTTGAAACAATTATATATATATATATATATATATATATATATTAATTCTTAATCGACAAAAACTGTATAGATGCAGTGTTATGTATGGTTTTATAAAACTTTATATTAACCAATTCTTTACATAGTTTTATTTTTACGTTAACCCCGTATTGATTTGACAAAAGCGGCATATGTACATTTATGTCAAGTGAGTGAGGACAATTTAATTTTTAGATATAAGGTATTAAATATATATATTTTTTTTCAAACGTGTGATTCAATAATATTGTCTTACTTCACCAGTAAAAAGTTATCTTCTCAAAGCAATTCCTTCCTACCCTTTTCGGCGGCCGCATGGTCTAACGCGTCACTCTTGCAATAGACTAGACTTCCGATAACAGGGTGATCGGGTTTCAAATCCCTATAGAATGAACTGGATGTTTTCCCCCTGAATGGTTTTCTACTCTCCCTCCAAGCAAATGCGGGTAAACTTCCTCTAAATTCAACCTTCATCATCTGTATCAGATGACCTCACATTTCACTTTAATAATGAACAAAGATATTTCCTGCCTCTATATTACTTTCTAAAGCAGCTTTTTTCAACCGGTGTGCCGCGCGAGTTTAGGGAAAGGTCAAAAATAAAAAATATAAATATATTTTTAAAATCCGTAATCAGCATTATTTTTTAAAAAACCTATTAAAATTTCTATTATTGAACTTTTTTAAAAACATTATCTTAGTAGACTACTAGATTTGTTTAATGATAGCTTCTTAAGGTTTCTGATAAAACGGGAACCCCTTCGGGAATACTTAGAAAAAACTATGAGGTTTTATAAATAAAAATATAACAATTTGACTAATGTATGTGCATCATTTTTCAGCCCAGGTGTGAATATTTCGAAAACTTGCACGTTTACTAACTTATTTTGAATGTGTGTGGTTTTTTAAAAAAAATTATTTCCTGGTGTTTTTGTTTCCTCTATTTAACTATGGTGTCTTTCTTTTTTGGGGGACCTGTCTTTCACTAACTCTTCTTTCTCTCTTGTTGTTACAGGCACATACGCCTCTCTTGTCCGGAGATAACAAACACGTAAGTAGGTTGAGCTTAATTTAGCACTAGTTTGTAGTAACGTCATTCATAAACACTTGGTGGCCTTAAAGGTTAAATTGGTGCTTCCTTTTTTATTTTCGGATTGGTCAGTATTGTGCATGATGAAACCAAACTACAGTCCAATTTTTCTCTGGTAAAGAGAACCCTTAAGAAAATACAAACTCATTTTTTTTTCGAACAAAAATGCGTTTATGATAACTTATTTTAAGTGTTATATTATTATTATTATTATTATTATTATTATTAGCACCGCGTCTTACTACCCGTTCGGGTTATACGCACTTACGCTAATGTGTAATGGTAGGGTGACTGTGAGATGAAATTGAGGACCTACAGTTTAACGTGGAATCCGAACCACGGTGGAGGCCTGGCATTCCTCACAAGTGTTATATTAAAGTTATTAAAACTACCTCTCAAAAGTGACAGCTAAAGATTACATGACTGGACGAATTAATAGGTGTAGGTAGATCTACAGTAGCCCCTTGACTTTTTTGGTGCTGACTGACAGCCGACGGCTTTGAAAAGCTACCAGACCAAATTATGTATATCTACGCCGAACCATATGATCTGCAAAAACTTGTGTTTAGCAGCTGTCACTTCTGGCAGTCAAAATGTAGGTATATATCTAAATGTTGATTGTCAGAAGTCAGCTGTGAGCTGTCAGTCAGTCAGCACCAAAGAAGCCATGGGGCTACTTACTGTAGTAACATTTCTAGCTGTAAGGTTCTTCCTATGAAGATGAGACTTAATTGATAATATACATCCAAAATGACAACTGCAGATAGCATAACTTGACATATGAATACTTGAAAGTATAATTATCTAGTACCTTTTCTATCCGTTTGATAAGTTTATTCTTATGAAAATTAGACTGAACATGTTGGATTTCAAGCACGTATTTTTATATATATATATATATATATATATATACCTTTTGTGTCTAGCAAACACGAAAATTCGGGAATTTTCTTTTAAAAATTGAGGTCTTACTAATAGAGCTATTAAATTTTACACTTGTCAACAAAAAATAAAGGTTAAAACATCATTTATAATATTGTGTACGAATATATTAGATTAGATTTAGCAACTAACCGGCCTTGTGGTATAGCGCTGGGCTGCAGTCCTAGATGTCCCGGGTTCGATTCCTTACCGGTATTAGTGGCCTTATTTTTCCCTCAAATGAGTATTAATTCCCATAGTCACCAGAGTTTGGTTAATTAAAAGATAGGTAAAGATCTTCGTTCGCCCCTCCCCCCCCCTCCATATTCACCACAATCATCCCCTCATCTCACCGGGACATAGAAAGAGCCTCCACGGAAAGGATGTACGATTGGTACAATTAGAAGTCTTCCGGGCAGGTTTATCTGTAGCCCAGACACTCCATTATTATAATTTAGCAATTTTTACAACTGTCAAAAATAAATCAATTCAGACATTGATGAAATTTTGTATAAACTCATTAGGCCTACAAGTAAGTAGACCTAGTAAAGTTTACAACCATCTTAATAATTAAATAAATTATTAATTAAGTGATGATTTTGCGATTTAACTTAGTAAATTTTTAACTGTCACAAATAAATCAATTACCTCATTGATAAATTGTGCGTCGGAATACATTATATTAGACTCGGTAACAAATACAACTGTCGAAAAAAACTTTTTAATGCATAGTTAGCCTCGTAAAAACATGATTAAAATTAGCTGCCTTGTAATTTTTGATGCATATTCGTACTGACTACCTTTCCATTTTTCCTTTCTATAGGGAAGGTTGAACTTTGTCGAGCGGAGAGGGAAAGAGAAAACCTTTTATCTCATGTGTCATACGCACAGGTAACGGGGGGAAAATGTGACTTTCAAAGAAACACACGTCAAGGCAAGCACGCGCTACAATGTGACAAGGCGGAAAATGTGAGTCTTTTGACTAACAAATGAACCAAAACATACGAGAAAGCGAAAAAAAGAAAAGAGAGAGGCTGTGTGTTTAAAACGAGGAGGAAAAAAAATAATTTGTTAGCACCTAGTGTCAAGGTGTGACGTGAACGTTATATATTTTTTTTCATTTTACTTGCACCATGTGAAGCTTTGATACTCATTCTTTTTTTTATTCTACATTCTACTTCTCCCCCTGTCCAAATATTATTAAAGGCGCGGTTTACTTGTAAGAATATATTGTCACATAACACATTGCAGTGTTTATTATGAAAATGGCTTTTCTAAAGTTTCAAAACTTTTTTTTTTAAATCCTAAACAATCTTTAAAAATATACACATTTATATGTAATTGTCACAGCCCAAAGTCAAGCCAGTTGGTGAAACGACCGGCCACTTATTTCTAGTTTTGGCCACCGAAATCGGCCAAAGCACGAAATATAATAATTTACCAGTAGCTCGAGCTTTGGCCGGCTAATTCTGGATATGGTCGTAGGAAACTGGTAAAAGCATGAAATATATAATAATTTACCAGTAGCTCGAGCTTTGGCCGGCTAATTCTAGATATGGTCGTAGGAAACTGGCAAAAGCATGAAATATATAATAATTTACCAGCATTTCTGGCTTTGGCCAGCTAATTCTAGATATGGTCATAGGAAACTGGCAAAATCATGAAATATATAATAATTTACCAGTAGCTCGAGCTTTGGCCGGCTAATTATAGATATGGTCGTAGGAAACTGGCAAAAGAACGAACTATATAATGATTTACCAGCATTTCTGGCTTTGGCCGGCTAATTCCAGATATGGTCGTAGGAAACTGGCAAAATCATGAAATATATAATAATTTACCAGCATTTCCAGCTTTGGCCGGCTAATTCTGGATATGGTCGTAGGAAACTGGCCAAATTGTGAAATATATAATAATTTACCAGTTGCTCGAGCTTTGACCGGCTAATTCTGGATATGGTCGTAGGAAACTGGCCAAATCATAAAATATATAATAATTTACCAGTAGCTCGAGCTTTGGCCGGCTAATTATAGATATGGTCGTAGGAAACTGGCAAAAGCATGAAATATATAATAATTTACCAGTAGCTCGAGCTTTGGCCGGCTAATTCTAGGTATGGTCGTAGGAAACTGGCAAAATCATGAAATATATAATTTACCAGTAGCTCGAGCTTTGGTCGGCTAATTCTAGATATGGTCGTAGGAAACTGGCAAAAGCACGGACTATATAATAATTTACCAGCAGTTCTGGCTTTGGCTGGCTAATTCTAGATATGGTCGTAGGAAACTGGCAAAAGAACGAACTATATAATAATTTACCAGCAGTTCTGGCTTTGGCTGGCTAATTCTAGATATGGTCGTAGGAAACTGGCCAAATCATGAAATATATAATTTACCAGTAGCTCGAGCTTTGGCCGGCTAATTCTAGATATGGTCGTAGGAAACTGGCAAAAGAACGAACTATATAATAATTTACCAGCATTTCCGGCTTTGGCCGGCTAATTCTAGATATGGTCGTAGGAAACTGGCCAAAGCATGAAAAATATAATAATTTACCAGCATTTCTGGCTTTGGCCGGCTAATTCTGGATATGGTCGTAGGAAACTGGCTAAAGTACGAAATATATAATAATCTACCATATCACTTTTCAATGCCTCCCCATACAATTAAAAATCGTTATTATGGATGAAAGGTTTATTTAATATTGTAATGATAAAGCTGCTCTAAGCTATATTATTATCTTGATAAAAATAAATAAAAAAAACGTATATTTTATTACATGTAATTATCACTTTGAAGCCTTCTTTTACTTGCTATGCAGTCTGACTGAGCTGTTATGATATTTGGAGTTACACAACATATTAGCTCGTTTACAAATGTATCGACTTGTTGAAAATTTTCTTGTTCAGAGGCATCTTGAAAGGCCTTGACCTTTAGTTAAGAGTGACTTGACGTTGCTACTCTAAATGTTATTTATTTATCCGGGATTGACTTCAAATGAATGGTTTCGGTTATTTCTCGTCAAGTAAATTCTACCATCTATCTTATATATTACCATGTTTAATATTAGTTCAAGCTATTGCCTTTCTAAGGGGAACAATTGGGCTCTTGGGGGGGGGGGGTAAGTCCGGTACGCATCCGGTCCCCGCGGGTACCCTCACCAGAGGGGCGACTCCCTGGCCCAACGGTTAGGTTTAGTTAGGTTGGGATTGTGTTGTGGTCAATTCTTCGCGCTTTAGCTGGCCAGAACGCGACTTGAAAATATCCCCCGTCAATATTTCTCAATTTGGCTAGACTAGCAAGTCATTGTGCGGAAGGTCGAACCAATTCGCGAAATGAGCTATTTCGGGATTTGATCATTATATAGAAAAATTAACCCTGTTTTTAAAAAAAGGGCTAGTCGTTTCTAATCATTTATTTTAATCTCATAACTGTGACATATCATCGATGAAAATTAGTTGGATTTGAACATTTTAATTATAGATCTTCAAGTTCAAGGGATTTAGTACAAAGCCAAGTCATAGCCCTTCAACTCCATTTTGGTGTGAACCATAGCTTAATATAGCAAATTAATTCACAAATTTATGGGCACTTCTTTAAACGGCCCTCTTTAAAGTGTCAAATAGATTTATTGTAGTAAACCTATCAATGGCGAAGTTTTCTTGTATCCTGTGCTGGCACTTCTAACAGTTGGATTTATATATATACACACACACACATACACACACACTTAAGACAGTTGGCACCGTGGGAATATACACTGGACTCACGCCTGTCAAAATCACAATGAAACGCATAAGATAAAATATCTCCACGAACGCGACTGGATTCTAAATTTTTTGGAAAACTCTGGGCAGCGCACATTGGATACAAAACCTTTTGGGAAATTTTGAATAGAGCGTGCGCGATGCGTTGCTACGCTCACTTGAGACATGTGAGATATTCATGCATAATTACGCCGTTCCCTTACGGTATGGATTTAAAAAAAACTGTGCACATAAATGGCGTTTATTCAATGGAAGCAACGCTTCTCTAAAATTAAAAAATTGAATAAAGAAAACAAGAGGAAAACAAACAATTTTTTTTAGACAAATTATTATAATCAGAAACCTCTCCAACAAGACGTATACTGAGTGGAGGAGGCAGCTCTTCTTTCTTTGATCAAGCAGTTCTTTCTCAGACTGACCGGCCATTCGGCTGGTCTCACTCGCTCTTTTCATTTCATTTCTTCAATAGTTTGTTTCCGGGTCGGGTGACCTGGCGGTCTAGGGGTAAGGTGTCAGACTTCTGTGCTGGCGGCCGGGGTTCAATACTCGGTCCTGGCACAGATTTATCTGATTACCAAACCCTTCCTTCACCTCTGACAAGACATCTTGTGAATGTGGGGAATGCCAGGCCTCCACCGTGGTTCGGATTCCACGTTAAACTGTAGGTCCTCCATTTCATCTCACAATCACCCTACCATTACACATTAGCGTAAGTGCGTATAACCCGAACGGGTAGTAAGACGCGGTGCTAATAATAATAATAATAATGTTTCCGGGTCGGTCCTGCCCTCGTCGGGAAAAGGGAAGCATCGTTTCCCTAGGCGAGTGTTAGTCCATGAGTTTACTATCGTGATTGGTGTATAATCGTACCTTTAATACTGTTAAAATCTTATTTTTAAGGTTGTTTTTAGGGATATTTATTGTTTCTAGATATAACTACGGGCACTTTATTACAATAGTGTATTTATCACTAATTTACAGTAAATTTAGTTGTATTTGACGGATTATTGACGCTTGTTTGATCCTCCAAGAGAAGCGGTAGAATGACGAGTGCATCAACAAGTGCAGCAATGGAAGCTGATGTGAATTCATAAATCATATTTTGAAGTGTAATTTTTCGTCCAGGTTTTTTGACCCACATTTTTTCGTCAGGCAACCTATATAAACAAGAACTTTGACGTTTCACTGTTCAATTTTATGAAAGTATATGGTAATCATCGGTGTGTTGGGGTTGGCGGAAAATGATATAAGTGACCTTACTATTTACTAATGATAATGGCGTGCAGAATAAATCCAAATTCAAAGCTTTTTATAAGGCAGGCCATCGGTCATACTCATTTGCAGGCCAAGAGAAAACTTCGACAATCGTAAAGTGACCATTATTATTAGTATTATTATATTTGAGTTAGAACTACAATTATTATTTAAATATATATGATTTAATGATTGAGTAATATATCTAAGATCGCCAATTTTTGTTATTACATGCATAGTTTGGGTCACCCCCCTTTCCTTCTTCCCCATAATACTTTTTAACTATATATATTAAAAAAAGTATAAGATTCTATTTAAACTAGCGTCCATCAGACCTCTTTTATTATAGCCTCATTGCTTCCCTTTATCCAGAATTGACCACATGCCACTGGTGCGTATAGCTCAAAAAACAACTCTGTACTTAACCCATTCTCATTAACTTTCTCCACACTTACCCTATCCTTGCACACTCACACCCCCTTCGCTTCAACAACATCCATACACCGAGTCATGCATGCTATTTTATTCTTAAAACTACTAATGTTTCTCTTTTTCACACTTTCGTCTACAACGTTTAACCACGTCTTACATCGTCTCCCTTCTTCCTTTTGATCCACACACTCTTCCATCAAAAACTTGCTTCAACACCAATTTCATAAACGGGTTTTCGTATTTTACTCTAGCCTATTATCAACCTATACATAATTAAAACAGATTTTCAGTATTCTTAGAGGAAACTCGATAACTAAAACCTATACATTCTTTAATCATCTCTGTTCATTGAGTTTTATACATAATCACACAATATTATATTTAAATATTTAACTACAAAAGTACTAAATAAAACATAAACTTAAAAGTCTAACCAAACTAAAGTAAAAAATTAACACCGCGTCACTGTCAAACCAGACTAGATGAGCCTGACATTTAGTTATCATCTTCACCGTTGTGGATTATACACCAAATCCTTGAGTTTTTTTTTCTTTTTCTTTTTATCTCGCAATGTTAACTGAATTTAATGCGAGTTTACTTAGAGAGGGTTTAATGGCGGTGGAGTTCTTCTTTAATATCCGCTCCCTAGCGTTGATTATATCAGGATCCTGGAGTCGTTCTTTGGGATATATATCAGCGCTGTTAAGTGGTGAAGTAATATCCGGCCTTGGAAATATACCATCGAGTACAGGGGGGTAAATAAGTAAGGTCTGCCAGCTCTAGAAATCTGTTTCACCCTCAAGCACCCTCTTCGTCTCTCCAATGTACAGCCCGATTTTCATAGGAAGGGCCTCGCTTAAGGCTTCTTCTATTCATGCGTCACTTGTCGTTAGACAGACGACACTTTGCCGTTTGTCCTGAGCATGTGTGTGTTTTATTATACGTGCAACATATGTCGTGCGTCATGCAAAGAATGAGATAAAATGCGAAACAAGAGATCGGGGTTGCCAGGCTCTTATTTTCTAGCACTCGGGTTGGATCCTGAAAGAGCTTTGTAAAAAACGATGGAGGAAGATAATTTGTGGATCCAATAGACATTGCAAGGCATTTCGAAGGAGCACAGTTTGAAAAACGCTGATTCAAACAAGGTACGTCAACGTGTCGTTGCACGACAAGTGACGCATGTATAAAAGCTAAAATAGCTACTAGATCTACTTTCACGTATTGTAATGATCTATTGTTTTGGACCCCTCTCATATATTAAAAAAAACGTGGATGAAGTGTATTTTCCCTCATAGAACCATCCTTAATATTTAAAGGTGGTGCATGAATACAAAAAGATCAAGTACAAGGTAGAGGACAATTTATTAAGTACGTAATAAGTTACATATACAAAATTACTTCCATTAAGGGTTTCGCGGTGTTTAGCTTCTGTTTATTCAACATAACACTAAATTTAATCAATTTAGTCTAGAAATATAAGTTTACATCGGTAATATACCAGGCGTGTTACAAAAATGCCTTATTTAGTTGACCTTTTTTCATATAGCTTTATGAGGTAAAGCTAGCATCAATCACTCAAAGCTAGGTTAGATTGTCTACATCGAGTAATAAAACTCTATTACAAGAAGATCAAGATAACTGGCCTTTTTTAAAGGGTTTTGATCTAGCAACTATGGCTCAACTACAGTAGTCCCGTGGCTTCTTTGGTCCTGACTGACAGCTCACAGCTGACTTCTGAAAGTCAACATTTAGGTATATACCTACATTTTGACTGTCAGAAGTGACAGCTGCTAAACACATGTTTTTGCAGTTAATATGGTTCGGCGTAGGGATATATAATTTGGTCTGGTAACTTTTCAAAGCTGTCAGTCAGCACCAAAGAAGCCATGGAGCTACTGTACTTGAATACGATACTATAAAAGGCAAGGCAGAAGGTAGATAGTCACTTTGGGTATAACAATGAACTCATTGATACGTAAGATAACTCATATAGCTCTCTCTATACATTTTACGGGAATTAGGCGACTGTAGTCAACAAGTTACTAGTCCCTATAGTTTTGTATACAAACTGCGTAACCGTCAAGACCACTATATGGGGTCGAATACTATATCCCTTGCACTAGGGACTAACACGTCCCAATCAGGACGTCGTGGTCACAATGATAGATTCTCTTAAATCGCCCTCTACAACCAAATGTTGAAATAAAGGTATACATTGGATCATAAATCGTAGTTGCCAAGGATCTTAAGGAACCCGTTTAAGGGGCAATAAATACAGACTGGTAAAGGAGTAATGAGTTCAAGCAAGAACATGACAAGCCACTAGAGAACGCAAAACAACAAAAGAGAATACGAGACCAACATGTGGGGCTGGAAGCCTAATTAGGATATGAACTACTAATTACTAACTCCCAATTAGCTAGTATTGGCGTTCCCCCAGCAAAGGGAGACAGAAAGTCGCCTCATAACATAATCTAGTACTTTAGCGCGACTAGGCGTTGAATACAACCTCCAGATAAACAAGAAGACGTTAAACTATAATAAATAATGGCTGAGCCATCAAAGGGGAATTCAAAATAAGTAAACTGTGTCCACACAAAAACAATGAACTGCTTAGCCAAATTAGCTATAGCTGATCCATGACGTGGTTTTGAGGCCAAACAGTTAAACTGTACCTACATAAATAAACACAACCATATCAAACAAGATTTGTTCAGAAGGAACTAAATGCCCGACATTCCATCAACAGACACACCTGGTCACATAAAACAAATTGATACCAATTTCAATTTAAACCTATTATATGTATGTGGCACAGTCGTTAAGAGGTCCACCATTACATATCAAAATATAGTCAACATCATGACTAATGTATACTAATCATAGTCAGAGTAATAACTGACTGCAATACACCTATAATCCTAGGAGGGATTCCAGTCCTAAAATCCTAATTATTGGATAGACTGCGTAGGTACTCAAAATAGATATCCTCTTTGAGGCGGGATGCTATCTGGTGCTGACCCTTTTCTCAGCTCCGTTCGACGCCATAGCACCCTTGCCCGGCACTTCCTGCTGCAAGTCGTTTACACGTAAAAAGGACCAAGTTATTAATCTATTCAGTAGAAAATGGAATATCGTTGTGTGTCTATTTTAGATTATACATGCTATTAAATAGGTTCCCCGATTGACACCTGATTAGGAAGGGAAAACAGGTGGGGTCGACCAATCACGTCTCAGAGCTACAACTCTCGAAGGGGTGGATGCCAGAAACGGGTATAAGCGCATGCGTGAAGAGTAGACAATGAGAGAAGCCAAATAAGAACTAGTTTGTTTCAATATTTTTCTGTGTGCTACCACTCCAGTATAGTTAAATGTGTCCTATTATTGACGACCCCACAACACAACCACTGCATCGGCTAGTCCATGATAAGTGCAATCTCAGTCGCTGTTCTTGTCGAGTCGTTATTTACTTGAAGTGAGGTAGACACACTTTACTGTGTGAGCTAATTTCCATTAGCTCGGCACAAACTGTATGTAAAATTTCCTCTCAATACCTCGTCCATGGAGAATCACGCGTTTTCAGAAATAATTTCAATATATTGCGCTTTAAAACTTTTTTTCTTTAAAAGATCAACTACGTTGTATTAGAAAAAGCATGTGACATGCTGGCTCCCCTTACCCAATAGGAAGCCAGCCTCCACAATATCAGGTTGCCAGGAGTATTTCTACTAGTTAGTTTTGACACTGGTGACAAGGGGTCCAAGAAGCAAGGGGTAGATCATATATAGGCCGCTTGTGCGTATGAATCCACAGTGTAACAAGAGAGAAACACAGCACACAGTATTCAGAACACGTAACATGTAATATCATAGAAAAATAATCCGTAAATTAACTAAAAACTGTATCATTTAATCGTCATTATATCGTCAGTACTGTAGGTGTAATCATATAAATAAGTCGTGTGCAACATCAAAAGTCTTACTCATTTTATAAGAATAAGAATCATAAATAAACAGATCACATAACCGTATGATAAGTGTGTAGTAAGGCATGTACGCATCATCGTCATAAAACCCGGTATCAATCGCGGCACAAATATATCAATAAAATCCCGTATCAGTTTAATTGGTGCCCGATCTCGGAGCAGACATCACAATAAATTCCATATTGCCATAGTATTAGTACGTCAAGTCACGTGATCTGTACCTGCAGCTTTTGATAGCTATTATCAATACTTATGAAATAATGAGGTTTAATGTAAGTATGAGTGAGATGGTGATCACGACAAGGAAGGAGGACAGATATACAACTGGCGCGACAGGCGAGGGGAGAAAATAAATATAGTATTACTATTATTATTTGCACCGCGTCTTACTACCCATTCGGCTTATACGCACTTACGCTCATGTGTAATGGTAGGGTGATTGTGAGATGAAATGGGAGGACCTGGAGCTTAACGTGGGATCCGAACCACGGTGGATGCCTGGCATTCAACACATTCACAAGGTGTTATTAATACACGTCTTGTCAGAGGTGAAGGAATGGTTTGGCAATCAGATAAATCTGTGCCGGGATCGAGGAATGAACCCTGGACCCCGAGCATAGAAGTCTGACACCTTACCCCTAGACCACCAGGTCACCATAAAGATAGTAAGAAGTTTCAAGTATCTGGGCAATATTACAGAGAAGAGGGGAAGGAACAGGGGGAGGGGGGTAAGTGGGAGAAGAAAGCAAGCAGAGTGGTTTTTTTCAGAGTTGTAAGAAGCCGGATTTGGAGCAGTTATACGCCAGACAAGTGCAAGAAAGTGATCCGCAATGCCTATTATCTACCAATATTGACGTACGCAGCAGAAACGTGGGTAATGAAGGAACAGGATAAGAGCAGAATGTAGGCGAGTGAAATGAGATTTTTGAGAAGCAGGATTGGTTTGACAAAAAAATTTACAGGGTGAGAAACGAGAGAATAAGAAGGATAGCAAAGGAAGATCCAGCCGAGGACAGGATAGAGAAGGAACGACTAAGGCGTTACGGCCATGTGAGAAGAATTGAGAGGGAATGGATGCCCAGGGGAATGTCGTATGGGGGGGGGGGG
>CABFVX010000002.1:674405-689993 GCA_902151425.1 Timema shepardi | reverse complement strand
ACTGGCTTGTATTTAACGAAACCTTGAACTTTTTAGACTAAAACTATTGTGAAACAAATAGCCGAAACTATTGTTAATGCATTTTAGTGAGGATAACACCACTTAGATATCATATTCGATTCCCGTGTCCAGGTGTCATTTTTCAATTTTCAGAATATGATATAAAACTATTGTTTTTATTGTATTTTGTTAATTTTGATGCTCATATTTTACATTTCCCAATTTCATATGTCACACAAATCACGTGACTCATAAAGTTGAGCATTATAGTTTATATGAGACTGGGAGATCTACTAGTTAATTCAATACAAATGTCTGTTCATTTTAGTAACTCTAAGACATCCTTGGGATGATATAATAATATGTTCATTGGTCAGTCTAATTTTCATAGTAAGGGCCTTTTAGAAAATACATCATGTTTTTGCAACAAAAATTGATAAGGTTTAACTATATTTTTAGCATTATTTTATAGGTATTGATAACATCTATAATAATTAACATATTAAGAGCAAATGACTTGATGTATGCAGGGTGTCTACCATCCGGGAAAATCAGGGAAAACGGGAATTAGCCGGGAATTTGAAGTGATCGGGGAAAAAACGGGAATAAGCCGGGAATTTGGTAAATCGCAATAAAAATCCGGGAAAATGATATTTTACTCAAAATATGAAATACAATAATCATTAAATCAGTAAATAATGTCATTTTTTTGTTTGTAGCTGTGTAATATATTTTTAATTCCTAATAAATAATTTTAATACAAATTTTAAAAAAATATTCAAATTTTTAAACTTATTATTATTCATAACAAATATTAATATAAAAATGAGTGGAGAAGGGAGAGGGGGAGAGTTAGAAGGATGTTACATACATTTTAGTGGGGAATTTTAGGAAATGATAAGGGGAAATCAGGGAAAAAGTCGGGGATTTCATTGGTCAAGTTGAGTAGACACCATGTGTATGGATATGTAAAAGTAGATCTAGTTAATCTCTAGCTGTCTACCCAGGCCCTTCATATATGGAACAATGTGTATGTCTCCGGGGTTTTTACAATAACAGTCCTCATGTTTTAGCCTCCTTGGAAACACCAATGCCGTATTCCGAATCGATCACAACTTCCATGGTGCTACAAGTGTCCACACCGCGAGCAGTCAGCGAAGAAGACTTGTCTCGGTGAGTACCAGCATGTTTTTGTGTTTTGTTGGTTTTGCGAAGAACCTTAGCTAGTATTTTACATGATATCCTAAAAAAACATTTCATGGAAAACTCTTAGAATTAAATCAAATTTCTTAAATTTTTACCTAGTTACTAAAAAAAAACTTTTATTCACAGTGGTCAAAATAATATACACCACAAATCTTTATAACACATTTTTACTATACTAATCCTAGATCTCAAAGTAAACATATGGTTTTTGTGTCACCTTTCCACTCCTCTATCATGCTTCTCAGTGTTACCAATTTAACAATTTTGTCACCAGAACTAGTGACTTCTACCAGTTTGAAACGACTAAACTGGCGACTGGCGATTTTCCTTAGTTTTCTTTCAAGTTCATGTTCATCATTTTAAATTTTAATGCTGTAGATACCGAACTGCAAGAACACCTAATTAATTGCTTCGGTCTACAGAATAGCTCTAAACTATCTCGCTGTCATTCACAAATCACAACCACATTGTTCTGGATCCAAGGATCATCTAAGACCACCGATGTATCTTACATTCAGTTCAGATTAATGTATGCATTTTTGGTCTGGAACAAATCTGATTACTTTAAATTTTTCGTATAGAGACAATCTAGCGACTTCTGGTACTAATCTAGCTACAAAACTTATTTGGTTGTTGGCAACACTGGCACGTCTTCAGACAAAATTTAGTCATATTTATGAGCATGTGCGATAATTCGATTACATTATAGAAATAAGAAACAGAAAAAATAATGTGTCTCACACCAATTTTAAACTCTACCGGTGTAAGGTGTTCGTCTAATGTCTCAATATGATCTAATTTAAATCTAACTTCGATCGCACTACCCAGCAACCTTTCACCTTGGGCGCTGAAATCATTTAACCCTTTCATAGTGTGACACACATTCAGAATGAGTATGTGTCTCATCAAATATTATTACCCTAAGTTGCGATTTTAACTAAATGATGTTTGATACTTTATATATGTATATTTTGTGGCTAAAAAAAAGTTGAAAATTGGCCCTGGTATACTCGGATAAGTGTGGTAGTTTTTAAAAATTGTGGGGCAGAACACTTGTTTTAATTATCAACACTTTTCAAATAAACAAACTAAAACTTTCCTGAAGACGGAAGATATACAGCAGCATTGACACAAAAACAAGTAATTATTTTGAATGTTGCTGGTAAGATATCAACTTGAATGTGTTAGTTCACTGTTCTAGTCTAGTTTTAGTCCACTCATCATCATCAACAACAACGACAATTCTTCCTCCTTATTTCACTTCCATTCTTCTCCTCTCACACATTTCATGATATCTGCTCCTCCCATCCCTTTATTCGTCTTCTTCTGGTATTTTTCTTACACACCTCAAATCCATCATTCGCTTTGGTATTCTCTACTTTTCCATTATCATTACGTGACCATACAACGTCAGCCTTGAGTGAACCCTCACGTGAAATAAATTTAAATACTTTATCTACATGAGCCAACAGGCTAGGCCAATTTTTATTCATAAAAAGACTTTCAATTTAAGTAAGACTTTAATCGCTATGTTTCCATCTTTATAAACCGTTTTATTTTAAAGATAATTTTGCACAATTATATATGTGATATGCATGATTATAAACTGAGCTTAAAGGATACGAGAGTTTATGACAAAGTGACCTCTAAGGGGGAGTTATATTTGATTTAAAATAAGTCTACTCAATTATTTGGTCGGAATTAAAAATGGGATGCTTGAAACCTATGGTATTCGAGAAATTAGAGATTTGTAAAAATCTCAAAAAAGTATCTTAATTAAAATCACTAAGACCTTGATTTCAAATAACAATTTTAACCTAAACTTAGAAAGGATGATAAAAGGGCAAGGGCCTGCACACTTACCAGAAAATTGTAGGCCTCAAAATTCATAATTAAAACACATAATTATGTAACTTTCAAGGTACATCAGTCTCTTTTATATTAGTCTATTATATTTCCATTTCCTCTGACGTTCATGATTATTTTTTTCCAAAATTTGGGATTCAAAAGTAAAATAAAGATTCATATTCGTAAAATTTTGGATTCAACCCAACTCTTAATTTTAAGCAATGTTAAAAAGGATTATATAGAATTAATGCGGTTGGGAGAGTAACTAAATTACAAATATATATATATATATATATATAATTAATTAATTAGTTTACTAAAAAAAAGTTATTTTTGTTGCTTATAATATAATAGACTTGACAAATAAAAATATAATTTGTCATTGGTCTTAAACATCTTTTTTTTCATTAAATTTGAAATAATTTCACTTTAACTAAAATTGTTTATTTTTAAGAGTCTTGAGGATTAAAAATTATATTTGAGACTCAAAAGAAAATTTAAGATTCAAATTCAAGAAATAAAGGATTCAACCCATCTTTAGATAAAATAATGATGAATCATCTTAAAAGATCCCCCTTGATTAAAAAAAAACTGCTTACTATTCACCTTCATCAAACAAAATGTTTTCCATCAACTTCTCGAGCTGAAAGTGCAAATGATGCAGTCGCTTATGTTGACTAACCCACCCCTTCACCGGATATAAATTTCTGTCAAAAGCATCCAAGCTTCAGGTTTGACAAATGAGTTTTATGAGTTCTCTTCATTTTGTGCAGATGGTATTCTCTGATAAAACATGGTGTGGGCCCTTTTCTCATTTACTAAGGAGGATTGGTTGTTAGTTTTGTCAAGTCTTGGTTTTAATTTAGCATTTGGAGAAGTCAGCGAATTCATCTATTCGAGCACAATACAATCTAATGCAGGCATATTTCCAGTACAGTAAATTTTTCACACACCCCTTTAAGATTACGTTGCTGATAAATTTTGCAGATAGCGTTTATAAGTTATACATTTTATAAATATTTTTACTAGAAAAGAGATTTTTTTTAAGCCAAAAATATTAATTTTCAACCCATAATATTTTTGAGCTAATATAAGTTATCAATACAAAATTTTAACCACAATATGATCAAAGCAAATATTGAAGTTTATTCATTTTTGAATACATTTAAAAATGTTACTTGCACAGGGCAATTGAACCCAGGACATTTGGCTGTGGCATTATGTTGCCAATAGTACAAATATATTGTACATTCCAAGCAAATCAAGATTAAAGAAAGCATTGCTATACAATTAAGTATATATGCAAAGACTTTCATGTATACCAATCCTTGATTGTATAGCATAGCTTTATTACATTTTAAAATATTCAGAATAATACCGAATACAAATAGTAGTTAAATGTTAACTTTCTTTCTTATAATCCATTCATTATAACATTAATACATTCAGTTAGGTGTTTAATTACTGGTCTGGGGTCTGGTTGTTAAGTATTCCTATAATTATAATTGGTGCTGAACCACCAAAATGCAGTATTAGAGCTCTGAATTAAATTTCACTTTGAAAAAAAGTCTTTTCAAGAATATGAGTCACGAATTCGAAATTTTTTAACATTTTTATTGAACTCTAGTTTTGAAATATCTCACTAAATATTACATACTTCAATCATTTTTAGAAAAGCTACTAAACAGTTTATTTTATAATATTTAGTGAGTAAATGACATCTACAATGTAAATAAAGAAAAAACCAGATATGTCAGCCTAAAATATATCTTATGCTTGGTTTTTTATATGGTATAATTTTAATATTATATACAAAATCATAATATTACTTTAACTATCTGGCAAAACATCCCCTTGTAAACTCAAGTCTGCGCACTGATCATTTATCGGAAGGGTTAATTAAATTGGTAATTAGTACTTTGACCTCTACAACCCTAGATCCTATCATTAGCATCCCTCATCTTGCTAATCGCCCATTAGATAGAGAAGCAAATATCGGTACGTAAGTTACAAACATGTTAAGGCTATACTTCCTTCACTGATTACCACATTAAGAGATACTCATCAGGCTGCTAAATAATTGTATAGTTTGTAGGGGATTTAAGTATCAGCTACAACAGGGTTTCCACACACATAAAAGAAACTTGGACGAATCATGTTTGGAAGGGGGGGAAATGTGTTTAAAACAGTGAAGAAAAAAAACTTGATTATTGGGGAATTTGAGGCATTTAACTGCAACCTTTAAATTGTAGAAACATATCCTTCACTCTTGTGTTAAGACTGGCTTGCTGAAGATGGGGAGATCGTGGTTCAAATCCAGTTCAGGTCTACTGAGGGGGTGGTTTTCCCTAAATGGTTTCCCACTCTTGTTCCACGCAAATTCAGGTAGATAACCTCTAAAACGCTTCCTTCCTCATTCCTACCCCATTTGAGTAATAATTATTATTATATGCATATAACCTGAACAAGTAGTTAAAGAGCCGCTGATAAACAAAATAGTTGGCCTTTTTATGGAAGAAAAAAGTGAACTGAAATTAAAGCACGCTGGTTTGACTACAAGGATACACAAACTGAACAAAAAAAAATTGGGGGACCAAATTAAATATTCTATGATATTAATAAATACTTTATATCTGTTTGTATCACAGAACAAGTGAATGAGTGAGGCCAATATCTTTAAACATATGTTTATAATTTAACAAATTAAGGCTCCCCCAGATCGGCGCAGACTATTCGCAGTGACAACGAAATTTGTGTGTTCATTCATAACAAAGCTTCACTTTAGTCGCAGTGTTTGTGTTAAAATAAACTATGATTCGTCGAATGAAGAAGAGGAAATTTTGTTACCTACCTTAAAAGTGGAAGCAAATGCCCTGTTAGTATTTTTCCCCACCACGAAATAGAGAGGTTTTTTTTATCTAATTCACAAACTATTTCCAATCAATATAAACCTACTGGTTTATTTTTTAAATACTTGGGTTTTTCTCAACTCTGAAATTAGCCTATATCAAATTCAAAATACTGAGTAAATAAATACATTTTGTTTGTAAAACAATTAGATACTTATAGTAAAACATTGCAATACTACTTACCACTTTCATGTAATTCTTTTACAATTTCAAACCATATTTTGTCTTTCTTCCTTATGTTTTTGTATTCTTGGTGTGATAAATTATATAAAATAGGATAATTTCGAACAATTTCTATTAACTTTTCTGTTTTTACCATTGTTTTTAACTTTCGGTAAAGACGCGGCATCGATAAAATTGCAGTGGACAGCGAATAAAATTTATGGTGAATAAAAACGTTGCAACCGCAACTCTACACAGCCGCGCCAGTTTGAACACATTGATAAGTATTTACACCGCTGTGAATTTATCAACGTGAATTATCTGCAGTGGCAACAAATATTTCACGCCAGTCTGGGGGAGCCTTTATGGGGTGTTGTGGACTTGAAGTTATTTTTGGTGAAACACCATATTGTTATGTATCCTTGTAGTCGAAATTTGTAATGCAATATTTTATCAGGAATATTATTTTTTTTACTACATATAGATAAGAAACCTTCTCTTGCAACCTCATAGTCGATTTAATTGAGGAGGAGTTCTTATTTCAACACCCTCAGCTCACTGCAACAGGCCTTTAATCAAGTTTTATTGCAATTTTTCCTATTAGTAAAAAGGGGTGAATATCGTATTGATTATTTATATATAGATTATAGAATGTACGTGTATGTATGTATGTATGTGTGTATATGTGTTAGCCAGCTAGTGCTCGTTATCTTCCAGTGTCACGTTCCGTCCCTTTCCTCCTCATTAAGCCAGTCTCGGAAGTGGCCTCATAAGTCACCCGCAGTCTTCCCATCTCGGCCTGCCACTGACAATTTGTTGGCTCCTTCAGTTCAGATTTGATTTGTCTAGGAGAGACCACTCGACCGAAGAAGAGACATGGGTGGCCATTTCTCGAGGGTTTTTTTTCTCGCGGCTATTTTTTTTTTATACATGACTAAACTTATTCAATTTATATCGTCTCGTTTTAAAAATAAATATAATTTAAAATCGAGATATTATTTATATTAAGAGAGTAAATTAGTTTTACTTCAATAGTGATTTCATAGGAATAACCTTATCTGGCATCTTGTAAATTTAATTGATTTACTTTTATATGTTCATAGGTCAAGTCATGTGCTCTTCATTTGTCACTTTTGATAGATAATCAATACCTATAAAAATAACATGGTGGCTACAGACAGGAAAAACCTGCAAAAGTCTGGGATTTATTTTTTATGTCAAGGAATTTAATCAAAATTAAGGGCAAGTTTAGAAATTTTAATACTTAACTAATTCTGCACCTAAAAATATAAACAAAAGGGAGAGATTTTGTATACTGACATTAACAAAATACATTTCCTAGTTAGCAATATGCTAAAATAAGATTATTATACAAGGTTTATTTTATAACATATTTACACACTGCCACAAATAATACCTAAAAGAAAATGCCAGGTCTCCACCGTGGTTCGGATTCCACGTTAAACTGTAGGTCCTTCATTTCATCTCACAATCACCCTACCATTACACANTACTACTACTACTACTACTACTACTACTACTACTACTACTACCATTACACATTAGCGTAAGTGCGTATAACCCGAACGGGTAGTAAGACGCGGTGCTAATAATAATAATAATAATAATAATACTGCTGCTGCTGCTGCTGCTACTACTACTACTACTACTACTACTACTACTACTACTACTACTACTAATACTAATACTAATACTAATACTAATACTAATACTAATACTAATACTAATACTAATACTGCAAACATTAAATACTTAATGTGACCAATATAATAGACAGAAAAAGAAAAAATACATTCACAAATCCTGCCTACATGTACTGAAGGTGCTTTTTTCCTAAATTATTTCTCACTCTTCTCTCGCAAAGATCAATTAAATCTCAAAATTATACCTGTCTCGTTACTCCTTCATGTAATTAATTTTAAATTAAATTAAATCATTTTAAATTATTTGAAGTCTCCTACAATCAGTAACTCTCGGATGTAAAGCATGTTATGTAGCCGAAAAGTAAAATTGAGATGTTTTTTTTTTTGTAGGTGTATTGATATTTATGTATTTTAATATTTCTGTTTATTAATAATTAAGTAATGTTTGTAAACAAAAGAAAAAATAGCACCAGATGACTATGTTAAACTAAACATTGAAAAGAGGATAGAAAGGCTTACTCTGATGTGAACTTTAATGACTATTGTTTTCTGGTAAGTGTGTAAGCTTTATCCTTCTATCTATTTTCATTGTATTATTTAAGTAATTTATGTAAATTATTAATTTTCTTTATTGTGTTAAAAAGATTCTCTATCCCTCTGCATCATCATCATCATCATCATCATCAACTGTTTCCAACTAAAAAGGTGACCTGGTGGTCTAGGGGGTAAGGTGTCATACTTCTGTGCTGGCGGCCGAGGTTCAATCCTCGGTCCCGGCACAGATTTATCTGATTACCAAACCCTTCCTTCACCTCTGACACGACATCTTGTGAATGTGAGGAATACCAGGCCTCCACCATGGTTCGGATCCCACGTTAAACTGTAGATCCTCCATTTCATCTCACAATCACCCTACCATTACACATTAGTGTAAGTGCGTATAACACGAACGGGTAGTAAGACGCGGTGCTAATAATAATAATGTTTCCAGCTTGTGGCTGGATCAGTTTAGTAAAATGCCTCCATCTTCCTCTATCCTTCCACCCCTCTTCCTCCTTTGATTTCTTCCATTTTTCTTCCTCGTTTGAAAATTTTCTGCTATCTGCTCCTCTCATTTCGTTCTTGGCCCCCCCCTGCAGTCTTTTTCTCACACACTTCATTTCCAACATTTTCTTCGGCATTTCTGCAACATAGTTTTATATATTATTTTAGTCTATCTATATTACACTGATCTTGGTTATGGTATATCACTTTAGGTTTTAAAGTTTAAGAATATTTTTAAAGTTTCTTTTCACTCTGTTTTTATAAGAAGGAAAAAAGTATGACATTTTATATCTGAACTCAAATTATTGAATTCTAGTTTGTTTTCTCTCTCTCTTATTCAAATTTTTCTATTTTTTTAGTATAAAAAGTTACAAATTTATCATTAATAAAACATACCAACTTTTTCCATCTACCATAATATTTGGTTTATGAACATGTTATTCCTTTTTTTTTACTCTATTTAAAAAGTGTCTATGCGACTCCACACAGTTTTGAAAACCGTTTGATTATTTGTTATAAAATGGATATTAAAAACCAATTTGATCAAATACATCCGACATAAGATTTAAAAACTGTGACCCAAAGTGAAACATTTTAACATAATATATAATGAAATGTTCACAAAGCATTTCAAATACAGATTTTTTCGGACGCAAGAGCTGTACAATTTTATGGGGAAACAATTTGACTCGTAATTTTGATCATTTATTACACATCAATTTAAAAAAAAAAAATTGATCATCTTGATTACAACTGCATGAATATTTTTTCTAATTAGTGTTAACACCAAATATATTTATTTGTAAATTTGAAAAATTACACTTGGACATGAGAATCAAAGCTAGGACCTTTGTCTTGATGTGACAGTGCTCTCTACCACATAGCTATCCAGGATTTGTCCCCTGCTCGGGTTCATTTTATCACAGTCACTGAGGGACTCGGGGGCTTGCTCTATGCTGCCGTTAATACAGTGACAGCTGTACATAAAGGGAAAAACATGGCTTAACTCTACAATATGTCTATGTCTATTCGAAACACTTTTTGCTTAAAGAATCACAGCATAGATTTCGTTAAACATGATGCCATTAATATTTTCAGAGATGTTGAAAAGATTTTCAAAGCGGTAATTTTTAACTAACAAAACATAATAGCTAAAATCTGTTCAGAATATTTATATTAACATAAGTTGTTGATGAATGAATGATATACACTTTTTTCACACTTCTCTTACCTTACAAGTTAAGGATGTTCAAAAACGAACTAATTAGGAAGATATTTAGTCCAAAAAGGGGTGAGGTTATTGGGAAGTGAAAGAGACTACATAATGATGAGTTACATACCCTGTACTTATCACAATACATTGTTAGGATAATCAAGTATCATAATTAAGAACTGTGTTCAAGGTATTGACTTAAAAAGGCAAGATACCACTGGGAAGATGGGAGATAGCATTAGAATGGACCTGAAAGAGATAAGGTGTAATGAGTTGGACTGAATAGAGCTAGCTAGCTAAAGATAGGGATAGGGTGTAATGAGTTGGACTGAATAGAGCTAGCTAGCTAAAGATAGAGATAGGGTGTAATGAGTTGGACTGGATATAACTAGCTCATGATAAGGATAGGTAATGTACTTTTGTAGGTGCGACAATGAATGTTCGAGTTCCTAATTCCACAGAGTAATTAAGTACAGTAGAGTTTCGGAAACTCAATACTCGATAACTCGCCGTTCTGTGTAACTCAACATGCGCGTGTGCACACAGTTGTTGGTGCCAGTCATCACAATCCAAGGTCATTCAACTATATAACCTCTCCAGTTTGTTTGGGTAACTCGAGTGAAACAGTCATGCTGGGGTGTTTTTACAAGTGTTGTGTTTGTTAGTTTTCCAATTAAGTAACGTGTTATTCAAATCATTACAATATTATATGTACAGCATTTCTTTATATTACACGTATGTATATACACCATTATATTGACATGTAATATATTGTACTGTACGTATATTACTGTTACTGTACCGTACAGTACTACAGTACAACTGTAGCTATAATATTCGATACTGTACTGTGAGTCATCATTGTTTAGTAAACATGCATCTTATGAAAGTTCATTCGTAAAACTCGACACTATCTCACTCCAAATTAGGTCGAGTTTCCGAGAGACTACTGTACTTTCACAATGTTTTAAGCCCATCTTTGACTATTTACAGGCTTATTATATTAATATTACACCCTTACAATACCTAACCTTCAATTGGTAGACACATGTAGAGCCATGTTTTGTTATGTTGGGTTACCTTGTTTTATTTAATATAAACTAGACATAATGGTGAGCTAAAATACATACTATTGTGGATTATAGTCCTTTTTTCTGGTTGAGAAGAAAAAGTGATAATTTAGTTTACATTTTGGTCCAATTTTTTTTAAATAAATTTTCTGGTTTGGGATTTTTGCGCACATATTAAGTAGTTCCTCTATATTTGCATTGAATTTTAGCTTGCTATCTCATCAGAAAGTAAGAAAATCTTAACAGATATTCATACATGCATCCTTAAATATTTATTTATTACTTAAATTGTTTTTCAGGTTTCAAATATCTGCCTAGCTGTTATATACTCCCCCTATTTTGCTCCAAATTACAGTTTTCATGTCAATCAGAAGTATGAAAGAAAAAAAAAGTCTTTACGAATATACAGACCATACAGACATCATTTTAATTATATTCATTTTTTTTAAATAATTTTTGAGTGAATGTTACATTATTGTGAGCAAAAACGAATCGTCTGTATTAAAAAAAGTCTTACAAATTTTAAAATCTTAATGTGAAAATATATATTTATATGTATATTACTATAATATAATTATATATATTTTTACAAACATATAAGCCTTTATTGCATTCGGTGTGCTGTGCTAAAGACCATTTGACAGGTTCTTTTAGTTCTCGCCACTTCTCCCCCTCCCCCTTTCCCACCTGCTCTTCCTCCCTTTCCATGGCTCAAAGCTCTCACCACTTCCCATCTCACTACGAAAGAAAAATATATTTCTTTCCGCCATTCTAATTGAATCACTCTTGCTTCACTTGTTTTCCTATATCTTTCCCTTTCAAACCTTCTCTTTTCTCTTATTATATTTTTTTTTTGTTTCGTCTTTTTTTTTTCCTTTTTTTTTTTTAATACTGTCTCTCTTTATTAAATAAAAGTGTTATTTTAAAACTTTATATCTTGATATAAGTTTCATAAAATACTCTATATAAGTTTAATCTGTGATTAAAAAAACTTAACTTATAAGTTAAAATGTTTGCCTGCTGATCCATTAAGTAACAATCTCCTGCTAAAGACAAAACATATTTAAATATAGAAGTTGGTTAATTTCCCTACTGGTGATAGTTGATCATTTAGTTCCTGGTTGTCGTGTTTATCCAGGTGTTGAGGCATTTTAAGCCGCCTGTACAGTAAGTATTAAACATATAAATAAATTACTAATTTTATCAGTTTATTTTAATAAAACCGCATTGACCTGAAGATAGGTCCCACTTTTTTCTTCTTTTTTTCCCCCCATAAAATATTATCTAAGAAACCTCATTCAGACTTGTAAGTTATAAAAATTCTCTCAAATAACACCTGATTTTTTTTATCATTGAAAATATCATATACAGTAGCCTCATGGCTTCTTTGGCGCTGGCTGACAGCTTTGAAAAGTTACTAGACCAAATTATGTATCCCTACGCCGAACCATATGATCTGCAAAAACACGTGTTTAGCGGCTGTCACTAACTGACAGTCAAGATTTATGTATATACCTAAATGTTGACTGTCAGCTGTGAGCTGTCAGTCAGCACCAAAAAAGCCATGGGCTACTATAGTTATATTGAAATAGTTAATAATTGCATCAACAAACAATGCTCTTTACGGATTAACCTCAACAAGTTTATTTTAAAATAAAAGGACTTAGACACTATACTAGTGGATATTGGGTGGCAGGTCATGAATTTTTGCGAGTCAAGCTCATTGTTCGGGTAATAATAGTATTTTTATACCAACTTTGATCAAAATCAGTTTAAATTTACAACTACTTCCCAGTGATGGCATAGTTCAGAAATGAGAATATCTTAGGAATCGTAAATTATGAAATTTTAAATCAAAAACTCCATCCTGCGGGGAAGGAAGTTTTATTGGTTTCTCTTGGGTTATTAGGTATTTCTTTCGTATTCTTTAACTGTCTTTTGTATTAATACTGGCTGATCTTTTGTCTATTATTAATGAAGAAATTATTATTTTTACTTAATTTAATGACATAGATGTTTTTTTTACTTTAGTCACGAAAACATAGGTCATAAAAAAGTCATGTAATTTGGTTTATATAATTTGGTAGACACCCTGATAAAGCTGTAAATTCTAACGTTTGCAGCATACATAAAAACATTTAATAAAAATGATAAATAAGTACAATATACTAGTTCTGTGCTGAAAAATAGCACACACACACACACACACACCCGCAAGACCAAGAAATATAGTAAAATATACAATCGAATTTTATGGAGTATCAAATTTTTATAGGAAGAAATCCTTGGAAAATACAAACTTATTTTTTATGGCCAGTACTTATATTATTTTAAAATTTTATTAGTTTTCTTTTATAGGTACTGATGATTATATCAACAGTGACAGATCCAGATAACATCACTTGACTCATGAATACTTGAAATAAGAGCTAATAACTCTTATATCTTTAAGATAAAGTTCTTCCTATTAAAATTGGACTGTGGTAGTCACATGTTCTTTGTTTCAAAACTATATTTTAACCTATATAAAGGTTTTTTCAATTGATACTTGATATTAAAATTGTACTAAAGGACTTTTTACTAACGCCAACAACCGTCAATTTTAATTCTTAATTTTTAGAAATAACAAGAGTTTTTAATTTAATTTAAACTTTGCTATTGACTTTTACTACATATTCATACAGGCTCATATATTTTAACTAGTTTATTACCATGTGACCTCCTTTTATGGCTGAATGATCTAAGGCATCACTTTCTTAAAAGACTGGTCTTACTATGACAAAGAAATTGAGGTTCAACTCCTGGTTGGATGTACTGAGGATTTTTTTTTTTTCATAAATGGTTTTCCTTTCTTTGTCCACACAAATGTGGGTACATTTGTACCTCTAAATTTGACTTCATCATCTCTTACTCATTAGGATGATTAATATTTTTATGTATTAATAACTTAAAACCGATGTTGAGTTTGCGCTAAAAATATAATAATTACCATGTCTATGTTTTAATAATTTTAGTTTTTGAACATAGACAAAATTATTTGTAGAAAATAGAAATGTTGAAATAATTTTCCACTAAATTATTAAAAAAAAAATAGAATGAATTCATCTTATCCTCTAAGTTCCTACGCATGTGTCCAATTTCACACAGTCTTGTTTTTGTTTTACTGTTTTTGGTTTCAACTTGGCAGCCTTCTGTCAGTGTTTGATGGGAGGGTTTATCCGCACCCCTTTTTTATCTCTCTTTCTCTCTCTCTCTCTTGTTGGTGGTGTTATTTCGGGGTTGGTGAGCATTTTAATTGCAATGTGGCACGCCAGAGGAATAGATGGGCGGGCCCATCTGATTGGAGGAATAAAGGGGCAGATTGGTGGGGTGAAAGGGAGGAAAAAAGGGCACAAAATACAATGTGTTAAGTCTCTTGACTCTTATTTGGGGAGAACACACGTTCGATTAGGGGTTGAAATAATATTTTACCTCAGGGATGTGTTGCCAGGGCGGTAGGTTACAACCAAACCTGTTTAATGATTTGGGAGGCTGTATGCAATTTTTTTTTAATCAAAATTACAATGTTATTATGGGGATGGCATTGTCAGATGGTAAGACGCAACACATCGAAACATAATTCTAAGCAATAAACTTTAACATTTTTAAGTAAGTATCTTTTTTTATATTTAAATTTTTAAAAATATTAAGGTATAGTAGTCGAGTTCTAGAACATTGATGGCCTAAACACTTATTGCTGGGTTTTTTTTTATCACTGTGTCTTACTACTTGTTCAGTTTATACGCTTACATCCTAATTACGCTAATGGATTAGGAATATTATATTAATAGAATAGGAAGTATACCCACATTTGTGTTGAAAGAGAAAGTGGAACCCTATTTTGGAAAATATCACTCTCAGTACACCAAGATTCGAACCTCAATCTTCCCGTCATCGGCAGTATAGTTCTACTGTGAAAGTAGCGCATTAGACCATATGGCCACCGTAGCGGGGGGTAGGGGGAGGGTTGCTGTTCTGTTGATAACATACTAATTCAGTGGTTTCCAACCGATGTGCAGTGAAATTTGCGAAGTATGCAGCCAAAATTTGCCAAGGTTTTATTCTAACAATCCGTCTTTCAATAACACTACCACTAGTTACAGTTTAACCCTCCTAAAGTGTTATAGCAAAATAAGGGTAGCTATTTAGCTTTAGGTTTCACTTAGAATGACAATTGTAAATTACCAGTTTCTATCTGTATTCTCTGTGAAGAATGCTTGCGCGAGTAAACAATTGTTCTGAGCAATCTGAAGTAATATATATATATATATATATATATATATATATATATCTCACTTCAGATTTTGTGTATATATATACACACACACACAAACACCAAAAGTCCAGAATAGTTTCATAAACCATCATATAATCTTGAATATCTTTTAAAATCACAACACAAGGTAGTTACATAAATGGGATGAAAAAAAAAA
>CABFVX010000002.1:656882-667686 GCA_902151425.1 Timema shepardi | reverse complement strand
GGGGGGGGGGGAGAGACTTTGATTAATGTAATAAACGGAACAATTGGAAAATGTTGTCTAAAAAAACTTGAAAAATTCAGGGAAGCTCATTAAAGATGTTGTATAGCCAACCTATCAATAATATATTTCCGGTACCGTCCGTCCGTCTACGGTCTAAAATCGATCCAACGGGCTCTAGGCTACCGGGACCAGACTGTAAGCTGTTTCGCAACAACTAGCGCGAAGGTGACTTCTCATAATGGCATTTATAAATATACATAAGCGACGACCGGTAGTTCCACTGAAGATCTAAATTCTTGTATGTCACCTTAGTCTGCTCAACGGGTTCTTACACCATTCCTGTCGTCTTCTAGACTAGACTCTTGTTTATTTGTCGGAATTTTCTGAGATATCCATTTTAAAATCATGTGTCTGACTGAGGAGGTGCAGTCCGGTTTTCTGATTAAGAACCTTTAAGAGGGGGGCCAGGGGAGGGATGTTTAAAACATTTTTGTTGTCAAAATTGATACAATGTTACTAGTTTATTAGGGTTTATATATATATTTTTCTATGTATTGATAATATCTATCGAAAGTAAAAGCCGCATTTATCTTGATTTGACGTATGAAAGCGTGAAAATAGTTCTAGTACAGTAGCCCCACGGCTTCTTTGGCGCTGACTGACAGCTCACAGCTCACTTCTGGCAGTCAAAATGTAGGTATATATCTAAATGTTTACTGTCAGAAGTCAGGTATGAGTTGTCAGTCAGCACCAAAGAAGCCATGGGGCTACTGTTGTAAGGTTTCTCCTATTAATATTTTGGGCTGCATACCATTATTTTGGTAGAAAGCTCGCTATGGGGGGGGGCCTTATTTAGTACCAAAATCCTCAAAAGGATTTGTGTGTGGAGGGTGCATTTGTTTCCGGTTTCTGTTTATGAAGTAATCGGTCGTCCACGTCGATGGCGAGTCATTTTCAGGCGCAAGGATTTCGAATATTTTGCAGTTTGTCTCAAAATTATGTTTTTATTCCTAACCATAGCCGAAAATTTCAACTTACAAAATATACAAATATATAAACGGCCATCTTCAAAGCTCTAATTAGAAATAGTTTTGTTTACATTTGTTGGACAGCCGGCTAGAACTGCAGCATCGATTATTTTCGATTGAAATTCATTTTTAACGAGGTCAGATCGATTAGTTCATCGTCGGCCTTTGTCACTTTTTTTTCTCATGTTTAAATTTTCAAATAATTAAAAAATGTTAACATTTCAAATACTTTTCACGACCCAAGGGCGTAGAAACCTAATTTTTCTGGGATGGGGAGAAAGTCCACTAGAAAATCTTAATACTAAATCTTAAGCTAATAAAAGTTTCTATACGTATATATGAACGTAGGGGGCGTCTATACATAAAATTTTAAAGGGGGTTCCGCCCCGCCCCCCCTTTCCTTTCTACGCTCTTCGACACGACCCACAAAAAAGAAGAGACTGGAAGTTTAATTGAGTCTAACTTGTAAAAAAAAAGTTCACAAGTTTTTCTCCGATCTCTCTTTCTTTATATATTTAATCTTTAATGTGTTATTTATCAATAACAATTAAATAATATCCTTACTAATGAGGTTTGCAATGTTAAGAGGAGACGTATTTGTTTGTTTATTAATTTGTATGATTTGTAATTCAACGTGACCTTTTCTTATCAACGTGATAAACCATTAATGTAATACATTTGTGAACTGATAAAAGTTTCATTAGCTCCGTCCTCTTCAACCCCACCGCCTTCCTCCCTATTTCCGGTATAAAAACGAAGCTGTTGGTCCCCACTAAGTGGAATATTGTCCTCTAAATGCTCGCAGGGGTAATTAGTAATGACAGGTGGAGCAGGTTCCCAGGTAATGACCTCGCAATCATCTTGTTCTGGCTCACTTTTGTTTTATGTATACAGTCCGATTTTCTTAGGAATGACCTTATAGAAAATACATACTTTTTTATTTGTCAAATTTGGTAACACTTTACTAAATAATTAGTATTATTTTTATATTATTATTAGCACCACGTCTTACTACCCGTTCGGGTTGTACGCACTCACGCTTAATGTGTAGTGGTAGGGTGATTGTGAGATGAAATGGAGGACCTACAGTTTAACGTGGGATCCGAACCACGGTGGAGGCCTGGCATATTATTTTTATAGATAATAATAATATATACATATATAATCAAAAGTAACAGCTGCAGGTCCCATGACTTGACGTATGTATACGTGAAAGTAGTAGTAGCTACTTTCTTAGATGTCAGATAGGCTGATCTTTAGGAAAATTGGACTGTACGTTGATTAAGCCATGTGGTTTCTCTACAGTGACAACGCCATTAAAAAAAAAGGACCTTTATGCAGTTAAAAAACTTACTAGATCTACTTGCATGTAGTAGGTGACCTGGCGGTCTAGGGGTAAGGTGTCAGACTTCTGTGCTGGGGGTGCGGGATCCAATCCTCGGTCCCTGCACAGATTTATCTGATTACCAAACCCTTCCTTCACCTCTGACAAGGCGTGTATTAATCACAACTTGTGAATGTGTAGAATTCCAGGCCTCCACCGTGGTTCGGATTCCACGTTAATAAACTGTAGGTCCTCCATTTTCATCTCACAATCACCCTACCATTACACATTAGTGTAAGTGCGTACAACCCGAACGGGTAGTAAAACGCGGTGATAATAATAACAACAATAATTGTAAGTTGTCTGCTGATATAATTAGAAAGTCCACGTTATCATCCCCAAATAAAGTAGAGTAGGCTACTCGTAAAAANTTACACATTAGTGTAAGTGCGTACAACCCGAACGGGTAGTAAAACGCGGTGATAATAATAACAACAATAATTGTAAGTTGTCTGCTGATATAATTAGAAAGTCCACGTTATCATCCCCAAATAAAGTAGAGTAGGCTACTCGTAAAAAAAAAAAGTTCTTATCCATTTTGACTTGTAACACTTTAAGACTTTTTTTTTTATCTTTTGAAGGGATTCTGTTTCTTCCTGGTTTAGTTTCGTATTTTTTGAACTTAGTGGATGCTAAGTGAGTTTCGTGGAATGCGGCCTTTTCCAAACACCGTCCGTCCTTCTCTTGATAACTAACTGTAGCGTCGAGTACTACCTATACTCGCGGGCAGCCTTGTATAAATAGGTCGCGTGACCCGCTTCAGAGGCCGAATAGTCTAAAATATTGCTCAATTACAAGAATTTAGTTTAATTTTCTTCATGTGGTAATATCAACAGTTGTTGAATATTTTCCATGAGCGTAACGGCATTAGATGAAAAAAAAATTTAAATCAAGAGAAAAAGCTGTCATTAAATTTCAGTACACCCTTGACAAATATTTTAAAAACTATTGTTAACACCACGTAAAAAAATAATTAAACTCAATGTTTGTATTGGAGAAATATTTTATTTATTTTTGACCAAAATAAAATGTTTTGCTTTAGAACATGCAAAATCAATTCCTTTGTTGTTTTTCTCGCGTCCTTTACATCCATACCCTAAACTTTAGAACTTGGGGTATATAAAGATTACATTCGTTCTATTTAATTAGGCGGACAAGTTTCATGGAAACAAGTTAACCTAATATTTTCTTTAAAAAAAATCATCTCACATCTGTACCAGTAACGGGTTCCAATATTATGTGAGACTGCCCGCGAGTATAGCCGTCAGTTTAACGTTATCACGTCGACATTGGTGGTTTTTGTAACTAGGTTAACTACTGTTAGTATAGTTGGCCTCGCCGCTACCAACAATTACGTGGACGACCAGGGAGGGAATGGATGTTTGTATACATGTGGTTGACTCTTTCCCCCCCCTAAAAAAACTTTAAAAAGTCAATTTGAATGTGTGTAGAATTCAAGATGACGTTGACCCAGGATTCGGCCCTAACCTTATTTCTAAATGTTTGACGTATGTTTTAATTTCTTCTTCTTCAGTCAACAACCCGAAGATTGTTGTGATGTGATTTATATCCATCCGAAGCTCAGCCCATCGGTTGGCTAGTGCTGCCTGCGCCATCTGGTAGAAATTCCATGTACAAGGGGAGTTCAGAAAGAGACCGGTGGTTTCCCCATTGTCTTTAACACTGAATCTTTTTATGGGCGAGAGTGAAGGTCTTATATATACATATATTTTCCGGGAAAGGTATTTTCACATACCTTCCAAGGTTATTTTACACACGCTTCAATCGACATAGGACCGACGGCTTTACTTCCTCATCCGAAGGAAGTTGTGCTACGGAGTTTTATCTTTCAAGATAAATCCGTTGACCTCGACTGGGTTTGAACCCGCGAACATCAGATTCTGAGGCCAGCACTTTATTCCAAAACCGACGAGGTCGGTTGTTACAGTTTAAAGAAGTTTAGAATGTGTTTTTTTTATATATAAAAATAAAGTTGCTTTCTTATTTCAAGCGTTTGCTATAAGGTTATTTTTGCGCCTTGATTCATATATTAGGGCTGAGATGATAGAAATAGGAAATGCACCCGTATTAGCGTTGGGAGAGAGTGGTAAACCATTTAGTACCTCCAGTACACCCTGTTGAGAACCGAGGGCCTACCGATGTGGGTTGCTTCAATATTAAAACACTTATTACTACATATTGTAATAAAAATACATATATAGTGTCTTTCCTTAGTTATTTAAGGTTCTTGGGTTCGATTCGCGCCATGGCAGGAAAAAAAATTGTAGTTGGGGAAATTAAGGGCTGCCTCATTTATAGTGATACATTAACATATGGAGAACTGGGTGTTGTGTCTATTAAGCCATTTTCGTAGTCGTATGTTTAGAAAGTGCACGTTAAGTAAACGTCCTTGATAAAAGTAGGCGACGCGAAGACACCGATTGGAGCTTCTGCCCACGTGACAGCGGTGGCACCCATTTCAAGGCCGTTTGATCGCCCATGATAGCCCCCTCCCCCCCCACCCCCCCTTCGTGCCATTGTTGTTTCAGAAGTTGTCTCTTAGCAAAGTAGCGGTTGATTCCGTGTCCCGACCTCTTTGGTTTCAACAAGTATCACCGCCTTGTGCAAGGACGATCTATCTCCGTGACTATTCCAACTCGAAAACTGGCGTGGGGTGCCAGCAAGTCTCTCTAACGTCGCCTACGAAAAACCTTGGAACTAATTCACTAACTCACTCTCTTGGGTGAGTTTAACTCGTCCAGTAAGAACTAGTTTAATAATCGCATCTCACCACCCGTTTGGCTAATGTGTTAAAATAGGAAGGTTAAATTTAAAGGAATTTTACCAGCATTTGCTCGTTTAGGGAGTGTTAAACCATTTGAACAAAAAATCATACAACTGGTATTTGAACCCCGATCTCCCCGTCATCGACAGTCTAGTATTGCGAGAGTGACGCCTTAGACCATGCGGCCACCGAAGCTGGTTCCATTGTTATTATTGGAGTGTTTAACGTTCGTTTCCAACTAACATTGTTTAGCACGTGTACTAAAATTAAGGTCCGCTTGAGTGTCTAAACGGTCTAAGGCGTCACATTCGTGCTATGATTGGTTCGCTGATGACGGGTAGATTAGGGGTATGAATCCCAATCGGTTCTACTGAGTTTGGTTTTCCCTAAATGGTTTCCCCCTCTCCTTCCATGCAAATGTGGGTAAATTACCTATAAAAGGCTTCTTCCCTCATCCATACCCCATTAGAATAACTATCATATATGTGGACAACTTAAACAGGTAGTAATACGCGGGGATAAAAACAAAATCACTAAATGTGACGCTAATATAATCTAGTTTTTTTTCCTAAATGGTTTCCCACTCTCCTCCACGTCTATCAGGGTACATTTCCTCAAAGTTCTACGTTCTTCATTCCTACCATATTCGCATCAATTAATATCAGTCCTGTCAATATACATTTAGCTACACTAATTAGAATGTGTTTAAGGAAGATAATATAATTTTTTTAATGTATCCGCATTTGTGTGGAGGGGGGGGGGGGCATTGGAAATACATCTTAAGCGCACCTGGCTGAGACCAGAACCCTCATCGTCAGCGGCGAACCAAACACGACAGTCTTATTTAGAGTCTGTAACTTACCGAAACGGTTTTCAACTTAACTGACCATGGACATTACACTGAACACAACTCTAGAATAAATTTAATATGAGAGGCAACAAGACGAGGGGAGAGAGGTTGACCTGGTGGTCTAGGGGTAAGGTGTCAAACTTATGTGCTGACGGCCGGGGTTCAATCCTCGGTCCCGGTATAGATTTATCTGATTACCAAACCCCTCCTTCACCTCGGACAAGACATCTTGTGAATGTGGGGAAAGCCAGGTCTCCACCGTGGTTCGGATTCCACGTTTAAACTGTAGATCCTTCATTTCATCTCACAATCACCCTACCATTACACATTAGCGTAAGTGCGTATAACCCGAAAGGGTAGTAAGATGCGGTACTAATAATAATAATAATAATAATAATAATACGAAATAATAATAACAAGACGAGCCCAAACAGTGATATATAATTTTGTGCTCGATAACATTTGGCGGCATTTGAATTCCGACCGCCTGCACTTCTATTTTTCCCTTCAGGGAGCATCAGAGCATGCTATTTGACTTCGGATAAAGGTTTTGATATAAAAACTATACAAACACTGATCTTTTCTTGCGTCCTCTACACGCCCACCTTTAACCGTCAACAAACCTTTGGGTCGAACGAAATAATAGCAGCTGCTCTTCTCCTGAATAAATTTGATGTGACTTTGATATTGCAAGGGGAGAGGAGGAGTTAGGGTGCAACGACTTCGTCTTTTAAAATGGACTTGCAAGGGCGTTTCCTCAAGGGGTGAAAATTATTGGCTGGTATTATGAGAAGCTGAGGGTGCTTTATAAAGCAAGGGTGCAGTGTGTGTTCCGTCCTTTGTACCAGGAGTCGGCAACCTTTTTTTTTATGAGCCCGATCGACCTATACATTATCAGAGGTCCCGCGATCACCCAGCGTTTCTCTATCTACTTTTGCTTCTTTTTATTTTATTTATACCTATATTATTCCTTAGAATCAACCCTTCTCCAATTACATATTTCCCCACCCGGCCAGACTGGGCGAGCGAGTAACTAAAATATAAAATAGAACACATTGGTTGTAATGAGAGGTGGCCAGACTGGAGCGAGTGACTAAAATATAAAATAGAACACATTGGTTGTAATGAGAGGTGGCCAGACTGGAGCTAGCGACTAAAATATAAAATAGAACACATTGGTTGTAATGAGAGGTGGCCAGATTGGAGCGAGCGACTAAAATATAAAATAGAACACATTAGTTATAATGAAAGGTGGCCAGATTGGAGCGAGTGCGCTTGAAAGATAGAACTGGTTCTATCTTTCAAGCGTGCGCGCTCGAGCCGGTACAGTCTGGTTTTCAAGCGTTAGGCAATTTTATTGTATGTTGGTTCATTGAGTGCTAGTAAAACTTGACAATTTGACATGATATTTGACTAGTTTCTATTATTGATAGGTTTAACACACTTGCTACTTACTAAGGGCCTAATTTGCACTTATATCCGTATGTACTAAAAAAAATATATATATATATCAGCGTAACTTCTCAGTTGGCTGTATAGATTGTGGAACTCACCATACACATTTCTAATTTTATTAGTTGGATGCAATTCGCCTTTTTTCTTTTTTATAAATACACAATATTTGTTGTAAGAATGTTCGAGGTGCAGAGATGTACCAAGTGTCTTTGACAGAGACATCTTCTCTAATGAACTAGGGTCTGCTAATTACGCGTTCGCTCGCATGCTCGTCGGTCTGGCCGAACCCTTATAGAAAAAAAAAACTTGCGTTGACTTTCAAACAAATCTATTTCATGTTTTTTTCGATTATTTTAGCCACACTCAAATATTATTTGAAATTATTTATATTTGCGTATTTACAAGACTCGAGGAAATCTATTTTTAATGAATATGTAATTTGCTTATTCGATCGACTTGAAAATTTCCTTGAGAACAATCGCGATTGTTAAGTTGCCGACCTTTCTTTATACCCTGTCATCGGGGAGGTCGTGGTGTAACGGTCAATGCACCCTGGCTACGAGCCCAGGGCTCCCGGGTTCGATTCTCGGCTGGTACTTGGGGTATTTTTCCCGAAAGGGGAATTACCCCAACGCCAATGTGTGGTTAGTTAGACTTAAGTTATGTTTAAGTGTTTTCCACTGATTTCACACCCTCATACTCACTTTCACCATAATTTCATTTCATCGGGACATGCAAAGAGCCTTCATTGAAAGGATGTACAATTAGTAGTTTCGGGCGGCCCCCTGGGGCAAAGGTAGATAATTATTTTATTTTTTCACAAACTGGGCTACGAATGATGTAGTCCAGACGCGCAATATTATTATATTATATCATAACAGAGAGGTATTGATCGGGTCCAATAAAAGCCATGGTGTATTTTGTGATGAGGATGAATTTCTCCATAGTATGTAACTAAGCGACGTGTTTGTTGAGATGAAGCTAATCTGTGGTAGCAAGGAATTTTTAGAAAATACAAACTTTATTTTTAACTTTCTCTCTACACTTCTGGTACTTTTCAAAAGATAAAGTTTTCCAATTTTCATAATTTTTCCGCAACTATTTGCGAAAATAAATAACTTACCATTGTATAGTTGTAGTTTTGTTAAAGATCTTTTATTTGAAATATAATTTTATAAAACCAATCATTTCTGAGCTATAAGCAAATATATATGCTTTTTAATTCGGGTCTTTGAAAATTAATTTAATTCCTATGCTCTTTGGTGGACAAAGGTGTTGCTCTTCTCATTTTTTCTGTAACAGTGTTCCTAGTTCCTAATGCCATAGAGTAAGTAACAGTGGATATTATTTAATGTATTATATTTGGTGTAATATTAATACAAAAATGTATACACCTATTATTTTGTTTCACAAATATTGCGAATTTTTAGTAAATGTCTACTTTATGCTAAAAGCAGGAGAAAGTATTTATGGTGCACCGTGTCTTTTTTTTTTCAACATTTAAAACAATGTCATACATTATTAGTGTTATAATAACGGTAATATCTATCAAAAGTGGCGCCTGCAGATCACATGACTTGAGGTATGGCTACATGAAAGTTTACATAGTAGCTTTTCTAGTTGTCAGATGAAGATCTTTCTTCGAAAATTTGGTTTTAGGCACTTGGTAATCCTGGGAAAGCAAATTTATTAACAGCAAGTTATTTTTTTCGCGTGTTGGGGTATTTCTTAAATGGCTCTCCTAGTCCTCCTCGCAAATGCGGGTACACTTCCTCTTAACTCTACCTTCTTTGTCTCTAACCCTAACCCCACCCCTCCTCTTTCAATAAATGTAGCCCGGATGGTTGGTGAAACGTGGAATACGTAGGGAGGGGGAGGTGAACCTCTACGTTTGTGACCCCGGTCGAGGCCGGTTCTTTCCCAACCAACCGAGTCACGTAGGAACGGAAGGAAGTAGTACAGTAGCCCCATGGCTTCTTTGGCGCTTAGTGAAAGCTCACAGCTTTGAAAAGTTACCAGACCAAATTATGTATCCCTACGCCGAACCATATGATCGGCAAAAACATGTGTTTAGCATATGTCACTTCTGACAGTCATAATGTAGGTATTTATCTAAATGTTGACTGTCAGAAGTCAGCTGTTTGCTGTCAGTCAGCACCAAAGAAGCCACGGGGCTACTGTACACAGACTGATGGCGCCCGGAAGAAGCGACGTGGAATGACATCGGTGCTCTTATTCTCTCGAGCGCGCTTGCAGAGAGCGTTTTGTCAAAAACCACCGGTTCTTGATCGTCCCCCTATCCTGAAGGGAGTTTGTGTGGCGGGGGAGGGGGGTGCTTAGACCAAACAAAAAGCCCCCCCCCCCCCCCNCCCCCCCCGGCGTTATTTGTTTTGTTTTTTTCCCCTCCGCTGGTTCATTCGAACGGAAATTGAATGGTTGAGCTGGAAGGTTGTGGAGGGGATGAGAGTGAGATGGATGGTGTTTCTGGTGATGCATGAAACGCAGTTTGGTTTGCTATAACAATCCGCGTTATGCTCTGTTGGAGATGGACACAACAACTCGGCTTATATTCGGTGTGCAAAAATAATGCAGCTTGGGGTGGGCAGGGGAATTTTTGAATCCTTGCTGCTGTGGGTTCGAATTTATTTTAAAGGGGGGTGAGATTAATGAGAGCTGTGTTTTAATATATCGTCAGATATTATTCAAGAGAGGAAGCAACATCAATACTGTCTCCAATGTGTGTTTGTGTGAATGTCATCATGTCTTAACTAAACTGGATATCATCTCTAACGAAACTGCATCATTACTATTTTTTTTAGCATCGCCATTTATTACGGTTTCGGGTCATGCGCTTATGTACTAATTATTACACTAATATTTTTAGGAATTGGTAAGGTTTTATTAAGATGAAATATACCCGCATTTGTTTGGAGAGAGAGTGTAAAACCCACCTCGGTACAACCTACCAAGATTCGAACCTCGATCTCCTCGTCATCGGCAGTCTAGTGACTTCGACAGTAGTTCGTTAGATTACGCGGCCACCGAAGCGGGTTTCGGCAACAGTTAACGGAGATAAAGAGCGAAGATAGATTTTTTTTTCCAAAGGACCTGCAGTTCCCTCGGAGAACTTATTCGGTGTACTATTCATTTGAATTAATGAGCATATTTACCCTTTTGGGCTATGGGAACGAGGAAGGTTGGAGAAAATAAATATGGCCGCATGGGAGGAAAAAAAAGGGTGAACTATTTGGGGAAGGAGAGGGTGTATTTCAGTTCACCGGATCAAGATTTTAATCCTGAGT
>CABFVX010000002.1:570747-654474 GCA_902151425.1 Timema shepardi | reverse complement strand
TACTAACGACCTAATTTAAATGGTAAGATCATAAACCACACCTATATATATGTGTGTGTGTGTGTGTGTGTGTGTGTGTGTGTGTGTGTGTGTGTGTGTGTAAAACTGATATGTTAAAAAAATTCAATATTATAATCAAAGTAGGCCTTTACAAATAAGAATCACCATTAGCGTGGAGAGAGGATGAGAAAACCACAACAATAAATCACTTGTCAAAAACCAACCTCAGTTCACTGAGCCAAGATTCGAACCTTTGCCTCCTTGTCAACAACTATCGAGAGCTATTTTCTAATCACGCGCTCGCTCGCTTTTCAATCTGGCTGAACCCTAATGGGGTAGAAATGGAGACGGTAAAATTTAGAGGAAATGTACACTCACTTTACTCTGAAGGGTAGTAGTCCTGATTATACTATGATGGCCAGCGTAGTCCAACGTATATAATCCCATCAAATGATTATAGGCCTATAATTAACACTTAATAAATAACTAATTTTGGTTGATAGAATCCTTAAAAATTTACTGCCAAAAATTTACTTTGAAATACTCACGCACAAACAATTTCACAAAACAACTTTTAGTATAAGTTATAAATATATACTTAAACATACTTTTACTAATTAAATAAATGCATAGTAAAATGCAATCATTAACTTTTTTTTAATAAATATTTTTAATTGAACCATTAGCTATTTCACATCTACCATCTTCAGGGATACTGTGAGGGCCATATTTTCAGTCGTCGCTGGTCGCCAGTTAGGGCACCATACAAACTGCTTCTCGTAAACTTTTTAAAATTTTCAAGTTATACTTCTTTATTGTGTCAGCTTCTTGATTCTCGCTTCGGTGGTCAAATGTTATAAGGCGCCATCTCGCGATGTATTGCACTACTGATAACGGGGAAATCGAAGGGTTCGGATATCGGCTTGGTGTACTGAGGATGGGTTTTTTTCTAAATGGTTTTCCACTCTCTCCCTCCACACAAATATGGATACACTTCCTCTAAAATTACAACCATCCTAATCCCTGATGCATTAACGTAATCAGTACATATAAGCGTGTAAGATGTGGTGATGATTTGAAGTAGTAAATCTCTCGTTGTGTCTTATCTAAGTGCTTCTATCTGGGTATAACCCTGATCTCTGCTGAACATATTGTAGTAGAGCACCTGGACCACTCCAGTTTTAACATCATCCCCTCCTATATTCGCTATCGATACCACATCTGCTGCTGCTACCAACGCTCGGAGGGAGAGAACTGACATAAATAACCGTTACAAGTTAGAGGGTCGTGAGGCAAATCTCCCTTGTGGATTTTATTCCCTTTCTCCGGTTGGGTATATAAAAAGAGGGGGGTTGGGGAATGAGGAAAAGGGTGGTTTGTATAGCTAAAAAACTGCTTTTTTTATTGTGTTGAATGTTGACATTTGACTGGATGATTTCTGCCTTGCTGACGGCGAAGAAGGGGGCGAGGGGATGTAGCTTTTGACCAACCCCACATCCAGTCGGAAAAGACTAAAATCTTGTTTGTCCAGTTTATTTTTCTTTCAGAAAGCTTCTCTCTTTTTTTTTATCGTTGGGGATGTTTGGATGTATGTATAGGCCTATTCTCTTATTTTAAGTGAGTATTCCCTTGGTTTTTTTTTTATTTAGCGCAACTCTACACAAATGATTTTATTAAACTTTAGGGATCACACACTAATACACGATTGCCACACACCTTTAAGACAAGGTTGGAATTCTACTTCTAGTTGCGGGTGCACCTTTTTTTTTCCCCCGCGTGTGGATGTATCACTATCTCTAAACACTATTATTATTATTAGCACCGCATCTAACCGATTGTTAAAAAGTTTTCGGTTCTAATGCGAAATACAGACAAACGACATCTCAAAAACCCCTTTTCGGTTTCAGGGGGTCATCATGAAACGTTGACATTTATCAAAATCTTGAGTTCGTTGTGGATTTTTTTTTTCTATCACAAAAGTTATCTCTTCAAGAGGTCGAAGGAAAGTAATAAAAAGGCAATTTGTTCTTTGTATTCAATGACAAGTACAAATTAATCAATGGTATTGACCTTGGTAAGTGTTCGTGTTTGTGTTTTTCACGGCATTCCGTCACGAATAACGTAGCGTCACACCTTGCCTTAATAAGTAAGTACGCGCAGCTCTTCTGTTAATGGATAGATAGCCTTGACACCTATTGCCCTCAATATTTGAAATTCAAAGTAGTGTATATACAATTATTTATTTTTTCTCATTAAGGCTATTCATCGACTTTCTGGACCCAATGATTATATTATTATTAGGTGTGATTAACAGGCATTTTCTAAACTATCATATTATATCAGCACAAGGCTTACACACTAATTCAGTTGTAAAACAGATAAAACAACCAATGCAGCGCCCCCTTGAAAGGGAAATTACATGTGTCTGCAATGGCGGCGACTGAATTCTAAGGGATCCAAACTCAAATACGCAGATGCCGATGCCTACTGAGCTAAAATCTGAAATTTGTAGGCTACTAGTTTTTGTTTTTCACTGCGATTTATTAAACTAGTAATTCTGTGAACAACAGGAGAGTACTTTTTTACTCGGCCGCCATATTGAAACGGATAACCAAATTCAAAAACTATACACAAACGTTGTTCGGCTTAGCTCAAAGCAAATTAATGCCATATTTCGTTAAAATTGATCCACGCATTTGGCGGTTATCGTGAAATATAGATCCAGACGGACGAAATTCTAAATGGACAAAACTTTGCTGCTGCTGCTGTTGTAATTGATTTTTCTTTAAATAAATCCCATTTGTTTTGAGGTTGTGTTGTGTCATCGGCAAAAATGCTTGCAAATTAACTACAGTAGCTACATGGCTTATTTGGTGCTAACTGACAGCTTTGAAAAGTTACCAGACCAAATTATGTATCCCTACGCCGAACCATATGATCTGCAAAAACATGTGTTTAGCAACTGTCACTTCTGACGGTCAAAATTTAGGTGTATACCTAAATGTTGACCGTTAGAAGTCAGCTGTGAGCTGCCAGTCAGCACCAAAGAAACCATGAGGCTACTGTAACGTAACCTAGAATTGTTAATAAAATACGCCTAGAATGTGTAGTTTGCACAAAAATACTGTACAAAATTTCAGGAAATGCTTGTAAAGAAGCCAGCGTCTTTTGCCCTTTTTTTTTACCTCAAATCGACCCACTCAGCTAGCAACACCACCCCTACCCCTCCTCAACTTCGCGTTTTATGGATTTAAGGATTGGGATATTGAGAGTGGGTATTTATATGGAGTGTACCCGAACTTGCGTGGGGGTGAGTGGAAAAACCACCTTCAGTACACCTGACCTAGATTTGAACCTGGATCTTCCCGTCATCGGAAGCTTAGTCTACTGCGAGAGTAGCGCGTTAGATCACGTGGCCACCGAAGCGGATCGCAGCTAGTTAGGGCGGATTCTGACAATGATGACCTTGGGAGAGATTCGTATTTTAAATCTTTGAGAGAATCCATTTCAAAACAGGTTTATTTTTTTAGTATTGGGTTAGAATTAATTTAGAAACGGCTATTTCCTTGTGAATACTAAGACAGGACCATCCGTCTGGAATTGGCCGTGTATTTTGAATCCTTGTAGGGTAATCCTTCTTAGATTGGCTTTATCCTTATAAATCCTCGGGCAGGATCCATCTGGAAATGAAAGTGCACTTTCGAATCATTGGTAGAGAATCCGTTGTGTCCTTGTTGAATTTCTGAGCCGGATTCGTTTGAAAACGGCTGTGTGGTTTATTATTATTATTATTATTATTATTATTAGCACCGCGTCATACTACCCGTTCGGATTATACGCACTTACGCTAATGTGTAATGGTAAGGTGATAGTGAAATGAAATGGAGGACCTACAGTTTAACGTTGGAATCCGAACCACGGTGGAGGTCTGGCATTCCCCACATTCACAAGATGTCTTGTCAGAGGTGAAGGAAGGGTTTGGTAATCAGGTGTTCTTTTAAATATTGGCAACGACACATAAAAATGACAAGTTCGCAAATAGATACATCTATTGATCATAAATGTAAAAATAGGTAAGGTGCGTCTGTTTTTATATTTAAAGTTAAACACACTTGACTCTTGCCCTCAGCTTACGCAACATCCTTGAGAAAAATTGGTCCAATTTGTCGGGGGAAATGTGTAGTTTTGTTGGTGGTATGCATGTGCACGGAATGAAGTGCCGTTAATTCGTAACCGGTAGCTCCGCCCCTTTCCCCTCCAGTTTATTTCTGTATGTTCATTTCCTGTCATGCAAAAGGAGAGGGGAGATAATTGGGTGACATTCGGACCTTATGTCGGTGAGGCCGGTCACTTACACGTCTCTCTCTCTCTCTTTCTCTCCCTCTCTTTTTTGTTTACTGTGGGTGCTCTAACTTGCACTTAATTAATTAACCGACTGATTATATCAGCAGACCACTTACAAAATATTTCAACTCTGAACAGTCACCAGAGGCAATTTAATTAATCACTGACCCCCGATTGGGGTACCACACGGTATTTATATAAAGCGTAACTCTTCCAACGGGCTGGATTGCCGAATACGAGAGCAGGGTTCGAATCCCGGTAGGATATATTGCGGCCGTTTTTTTTTTTCTAGATGGTTCTCCCACTTTCATTCGTAAATTGCGAGTGTGTTTCTTTTAAATTCTACCTATCAGATTTAAAACACGATTCGAGCGCTTTTGGGGCCCATTTACAGTAAACCTCAACTCATTCATACCTCAACCGCTTTCGTCCTACTTTAAGAGAAAATAAATCTATATCTCACCGGGACTCGAACCGTCGAAACCTCTTAAGAGGTCTGGTGACATTTAATGGCATAATGCATCAGCCTACCGATTCTGCCCACAACGCGAGGCCACAAGGCTTACTAGAGCTATAATGTATCCATTATAATTAAATAATCTAATATATATATATATATATATTTTAAATTCGTCATACATCAAAATAAAAGTTAATCCTTCGTGCTGGTTTATTTATAACCCTGACAAGATGTATTCTCAAGATAATGGAAGATGTGACGTCAGGTGGGGGTCAAAGTTCAACCATTATAAAGTTCTACCTCGCCATTTAAATTGACTTTGTTGACTCATTAATGATGTAACGTGATGGATGGTGAAATAATGTGCATTGTAGCTATGTCGCCCTTGTATGCTGTGATGTTAAGAGGGGGTGAAAGAAAACGCGATAAAAGGGCAGTGTTGTTCATTTCTTAAAGCAAAACTTGTTCTACTAAAATAAATCACATAATTCCCCAGTAGAAACATAGAGTTTAATTTATTCACATGGTGACCTTAACAGTTGTTGAATATCTGCCAAGGATGTCCTGTACCTTAATGACCAATTTTTCTCCTAATTTAAAAATGTTTCTATCTAATGCCGCTATGCTCATGACAGATATGAAAGAACTATTTATATCACCACGTGTAGAAAATTAAACTCTTTTATTTCTGCTGAAGAAATATTTGACTCCTTTTGACACACACACACACAAAAGTGTTTCTATAAAAACTGTGAAAACACTAGCCTTTTTCTCGCGTCTCCAACCACACCACGTTAATTAAGAGTAGGGGTTGGAGCCCGCCTCGCCTTATGGATCTCATTTAACGTAGGTCGTTAATAATTTTTGTGGCAGGAGTCGTATTCCACGTTTACCACAGTCCGAAAAATAGTCAGGAAAAAATAATAATTCATAAACAGGTTGTTATTTAGTAGCTGCTAGCATTTTGTAAAAAATATATAATAATTCGAATAAAGCTGAATATCTTAATTGACCAAGCAAAACTTAAAAAAAGATAAAAAACAGGGCGTTGGGGGCGGGGGTGTTGGTTTTGATATTTGATATTGTCAGACCTAATTAGGAAAAACTGCGCCCTCCTATCAGTCATCACACTATTTGGAGGGAAAGGTGTGCCCCCACACACTGTTTTACACACTTACAAAACACGTATGCCCAAGAACCTAACAAGTGTTTGAAGAGTCTATCATAGATTTAAAAAAATGAGGTAAAAGGTCGTCACTAATTAGTTTGGGAACTTCAACTTATACGTTCACATCAAATGGTTTCAGATACAACAACAGGCAAAGAGACAGGTGCTATGAATCGATGTACTTTGACCTTGACCTCCTCAAGACCTCGTGATGTGCGACGAGTAGATTTGAAATACCCACCCTCCTAAACAAAAGGGTGCGATGAACCGATCTACGCCGGTAAAAATGGAAAGGTTGTGAGGAAAGTGAGAAAAGTGCACCCACACGACTTTGTTAACATAATTTAAGTGAGACAGACAAGGTCATGTGTACTTACTTTCCCCACCTATTAGTTGGATGATTCATGCAAGGGCGCAATTTACCTTTCTTATTTATTTTTTTCTGGGAAGGCGCAATTTTCCCGACACTGTCGGACCTAAGCCACACGCCAATGAAACTTTATATTATTGTGTCGTACCGTGTAAATTATAGTAAAGTATGATTGGTGCGACATTTCAAACCCCCATATTCTGTTCATTTATTATTTAATGGTTTGCACAGTTGGGCACTTGGGACGTGGACAGGCGTCAGTCTTGTGTGGTTTTTTGATGACTGTATGGTCGTGGTTTGGATCTTAGGCGGATTTGTTGAGATCATCTTATTAAAATATGTTGGGTGAAAAACAGGTGTTTGACCCTTACTACGGGTTGAAGATGAGCTCCTTGTAATATATATTATTATTTTAGGGGCGAAGGGATATTCGACCCACCAGGCACCTTTTCTCAAAATATTCGGAGACTTCTGTCTTAAATCAACGGGCAGACGTTTTGTTGTTTTTCACCCGCGTCTTGCTACTCGTCCGGAGTGTACACACATTAATTAAGCTGGTGCGGTGGTGATGAGGAAGGTAGGATCTTTTTTTTTACAGGAAATACACCTACATCTGGGTAAAACGAGGCTGAGGAACCGTTTTGTTAAAATAAAAAAAAACAGCGCGATTCGAAACCTTGACCTCTCTGTTATCGACCACTAACCAGACTAGACGAGACTGACGTTTAGTCCGTGGATGCACCTATGCGGGTGACTCTTTTATCGACAGCCATTAGGTCTGACGACGCTTCTTTTTTTCCCCCCCATCGGATCAGCGCCCAACTTCCACCCCTCGCTTTTCCCATCTGTAACTTTCCTAATATCGCCACTGACTTCATTAGCCTCTGTAAGGCGATGCCACTTTCCCCCTACCCCCTTCCTTTTTTCCTTCCGGGCCGTCCGGTCTGTCTGACGTCATGTGGTGTCCCTTCCCTAATATCGATCGCCCCGCCGGTCGTTTTTGTCAAATAGGGGGCGTCTCGTTTGGACGCTCTATCATTATTATTAATCAAGGGACTTGTTGAGACGGCCCTCGGCGGAGCCACTAGAGCGTGTTTGGAGACCATTTGGAGAGCTGCGACCTTGTGGTTGAGCGTTAAGGGTTCTTGTCCTAGAGGATTTTCCCCCGACCGGCTCTGGTTACCATCCTGACTAGCGTCAACTGTTTTGTTTTCGTGTGGTTTGATAGCAGACTCACGAGGTGCTTGAGATTAAATACCACGAGAAACGATGACTTTTAAACTAAGATGACATTTGAAGCATGAGAAGTTCATCATTATGTCTCTATAGGTCATGCTCTTATTAAAATATAGTGTGACCTTTTAGAAGTTTCTATATTCCATTCACGATAGGTTTTTACCTGGATGACAGTTCGAAAATCATGTTTTGGTTTTTGGGTTGCCAACACTTGTAAAAGATCACAGTTTTGTTATAAATATAAAGATCTTTAATTACCTGTTATATATTACATTTAAAATAAAGTAAACTTAAGTTTTCTCATACTATTTCATTTTTTTTAATAATTCTTTTTTGTCCAACTCGAAACAATATTTTAAACATAATTAAAGGTACTTATTTTTAGTTTTGGAACGTGACTGATTTTGTGTAATATAGTGCACACATTAATACCTTTTAATACAGGCATCGTATTTACTTGGAAAAGAGAAAATTGTTTTCATTTTTTTTACATACGATAAATGATTTTATGATTATTTTATCGTATTTTGAAATATTTAACTGAATAAAGTATTTTCATCAACTGGGTGTCTGCATCATTGTTTAAAAGATCACAGTTTTGTTATAAATGTAAAGATCTTTAATTACCTGTTATATATTACATTTAAAATAACGTAAGCTTTCTCATACTATTTCATTTTTTTAAATAATTTATTTTTATCCAACTCGAAACAATATTTTAAACATAATTAAAAGTACTTATTTAGTTTTGGAACGTTAATGATTATGTTTAATATAATGCACACATCAATACCTTTTAATACAGGCATCGTATTTACCTGGAAAAGAGAAAATTGTTGTCATTTTTTTACATACAATAAATGATTTTATGATTATTTCATCGTATTTTAAAATATTTAACTGAATAAAATATTTTCATCAACTGCATGTCTGTATCTTTGTAAAAAAACTTGTTTACCGTTATGTTCAATCATATGGTTTAAATTCGTTTGTCGCCATTTTGAAGCTATGTTTTTTAGAAGTTTTTGTGAAAGTGGTGTGAATATTTTTTTAAGTGGAATAAAACGATGAATAAACTTGGTGTCCGACCTCAAATAAATATATAAATAATATTGGCCTAAATTACTGTGGTTAACTTTCACATTAATATATTATCATATGTTTTCATTACAGTCATCCAAAGTGATAGATGTCAGCTGTTGGCGTAGTGATATATTAGGGATTACTTCTATAGGTTGATTTTGGTAGGAAGAACAGTAGAAGTTAGTTACTAAAGTTACTAAAACAATTTTAATATATTCATACATCAAGTCGTGTTATCTGCAGTTGTCTCTTTTGATAGATATTATCAAAATATATAAAATAACACAAATAAAATAGTAAAATGTTATCAATATTGGTCGCAAATAAATAAATTTGAATTTTCCCTACTGTTCTTCCAACCAAAATCAAGGTATAGTAACATTTAGAGCCGTCATCCAGGTAAACTTAGCTTGTGAATGACTTATAAGTTTAATTTCTAAGTTATTAACGATATAGCCCAAGCGGTAGGTGGATTAGAGTAAATGTACCCGCATTGACTTGGAGAGGGGAAGGAAAAACCACAGTAGAAAAACAAACATTTACCCGGCCAAGATTCTAATCTCAAGGAAATTCAGCCGAGCGGTAGTAAATAGCACAACATTATCAAGTATATTAGTGCTTATTTTGAAAACAAGATTTAAAAACGAAGAGCTAAGCTTGTAAACTACCCGCTATCGGTGGGCGAATGGTCTAGGGCAGCGGTTCCCAACGTACGTACGTGCCAGGACCTTTGGGGGTACGCAGACATATTTGAATAGTGGCGGAAAGAGTTGTATATGCCAGCAGTGTGCAAGATAAAAGAGCATTGTCAAAAGTTATAACATTTTCTAAACGAAATAACGAGAGGAGGTACAAATTGTTGCCCATATTTGACATTGTATTTCAATTTATAACATAAAATAGTTTTATAATTAATAATAAGTAAATTAAATGTGTTAGTTTTTATGGTAGCTTTTGATTTTTGAATGTAAACATACATTTCACCTTATTATTACATTGGCACATTTATTTTCAGTTGAAACAAATAAATTAGAAATAACTACTAGTGTAGTAAAAACATTTTGCTAAAATTAGGGCAACAACTTATGGAAATGGGTTGACAATGAGTACGCAGGTGAGATATGGCTGGGAGCTGGTTTATGGCGTCACTCTATAAATAGAGTGGATGTTGATGCCAAGGAAATGGGTTCGAATCCCAGTCGGGTGGTTTCTGATAAATCGTTTCCCTCTCCCTCCACCCAAATGCGGATAAACTTATATAAATTCAACCTTCCTCATACGAAACAAGTTAGCGTAATTTGTAGAGATGCAAATAAACCGAAAGGGTATTGAAACGCGGTGATTAAAAAACATAACAGCATTTGAGAAACATCCCGATTGTTTAAAAGCCTAGATTTTAGGGATTTATAGGACCATTATTTGCCAAAATTGGGGAAGGTTAAGTATCAACGGTGGGTTGTGCGTGTTGTGTTGACAATTTGTTATTTATAAGACTTTTTATTATATTTTAAGAAAGGACATTGTGGTCATATGATGTTTGTAATTAAATAATATGGTAAGTTTACATACAATACACGGTTTTTAGATATTGAAATAATTCCAAAAGTAATCACTGCCATTCCTGAACGGGTCAAATTGTCGCCTTCTCATTCGTTAAGGTATTTATAGGTCATGCATGTGTTGAGGCGACACTATTTAGAAAGTATAGTTTAAATATTTCATGTTAAACAATATGTAAAATAGCTAACTTACTCACCTACAGACTTGCAAGAGTTAGCACGGTTACAAAAGAGGCAGCCATTCACCCAAACACTGAAACATCATTAAAACAACCAAGTGAAAACTAAGCAAGGAATACAATCCAAAATATTGTCGATTTCTATAGAGTAAGAGATAATTACGAAACACATGGTTTTTAAATTTTATATTTTTAATAATATGTTAACCATAGTTCTTAGCTGTTTCAAAGAGATAGACCAATATATAATGTGTTAATATATTTAACTTTTACTCGAAGAATTTTTCAGCTATATCAGTGAAACACAAAGCATACATTCTTATATATATATATATATATATATGAGTCATTAAATATAACAAATATTAGTAATTTGTCTTGAAATGTGTTTTCTCGCTATAATTTTTATTTTTGTGCCAAAACTCTCCAAAATAAAGATTTTTTGGTAATTATAAATTTTCTGACCAGCATTAATGTTATAACATATAATATATATATACATATATACGTATCCAGGGTACATCCCTCGTAGCCCAGTAGTGGAAATATTAGCCAGCATTAATGTACCGTGTCTAGGGGACACCCGAATGAACCTCAGTGGAACCTGAATAATTCAAACATGAAGGGAACAGGATAAAATTCGAATCAAATAAGTTTCTTGAAAATAATTCCCTTTTCCACTTCTTTTATCACCGCTACTTTTTCTGCCAAAGTTAATGATTTATAGGACTGTGGCTTGGACAGTGACATCACAACACACCCACGGACCCACACACATTACTGTACAGTATGTACTAAACAAAACTAAAAAACAAAATAAACTCGCACGTCACAAGAATATCGCTACGGCAGAATCACAAAAAACAGCGCACGTAGCCGCTCAAGAGTTTCGACCTTGACAAACGGAGTACAGAAATTTACGTGTAAATAAAGACGTATGAGAGAGAGGGGGAGGGGTGTGAAGAAGGGTATTGACCGCATTCCAACGTCGCCCCCCCCCCTGTTTACAAAAATAGAACAACACGGCGCCCCAACTAAAAGTAGGAAAACAATATTGAAATGTCCATTACAACTTACGAAAAGTTCGAATTATCCAAAACAAAGTTCGAATCATCCACCATTTTTTAAAGATTTTTTTAATACAAAATTCACGGGAGCTTGGCGAAAAATTCGAACAAGACAATTTAGAATTAGTCAGGTTTCACTGAGATGGTGATAGCGAGTATGAGGGTGTGAAACCAGTATAAATACTTAAACCTAACTTAAACATAACTAACCAAACCATGATTACCAGTTGGGATAGCTTCCCTTTCGGGAAAATTAACCATGGTACCAGTCGAGGATCGAAACCGGGACCCCTAGTATAAAAATACGGACGAGTCGAAGTAGAAGATGTGTTTAATATGTACAGTAAGTTATTTATATTTTACAGCGTCTCCCTACCAGTTCGGGTTATACGTATTAAATTAAACACGCTTATCTAGTAAGGACGAGCACGATAGTATTTAGAATAAATGTACCCACATGCGCGTGGAGGAAGAGTGGTAAATACTTTAGGGGGAAGGGAGGGAACTCTCATAAATCTGTCCGGGATTCAAACCCCGAAATCTCCATCACTGGCAAACCAGATTAAATGAGCCTGAAGTTTAGACCGCGTGCCCACCGGCGCGGGTAGTAAAGCCGTGTTAAGTGCTCATTGGTTAGCGATGCGGGCGACCATTGCTTTTGATTGGTTAGAAGGGAGTTTTAAGATTGTGACACGAGATGCAGCCCGCAAAACAGACCCACTTTAGATTCAACCAGTGGTCAACGCCATTAAACATATTCATGCTTCCAAAGGGAATAGCACCCATTTTGTGAAATATGGAGCTATAACAGTAAATACTGACTGAACATTATTGTTCTCTGTTGCTCTAGATCCACACGGCCAAGTGTAACGGAGTAGCTTGTACTCTTCTACCCCGAAATATAGCAAACTTACCATAATTGATATCCAACCACTTGGTGTAGTGGTCAGTGCACCTAGCTACGAACCTAGGGGTCCCAGGTTCGATTCTCACCTGGCACCGTGAGTATCTTTAAATTAAGAGGGATTATCCCAACCCGTTAGTTGGTAAATTAAACTTGAGTTAGGTTTAGCACCCCACTACTCGTCACCTCAATATTCAATCATCTCATAGAGGGTACGACGCGTAGACAATGGCAATGCTCTGTGCCACCAGAGTGCCAAATAATCTACAGACAAACGCTCTGTCATATTTCCTCATGTTCTTCCCAGTCCACGCCGCTAAAGAAAACCTTGTTTACTATGCTGTAGCCCGGCCACCTTTCATCGTAAACGGAATGCACTTCTGGTGAGGTTACACCATGATTTAGATACGAATATATATATTACTGTTACCAGCCTGTAACTTGAATCAATTTTCTATTCAAGCTATATATTTCACACTAGACCCTCCCCCCGCATTATTATTTTCAACACACATATTGAAGAATCATCATAGACTCTACCATAAAATATGAATGACTATCGACATTTTTATGAGGAATAAATTAAATTGTCAAAATAAAATATAGCCTATGTTACTCGCTGATAATGTAGCTTTATATTGGTAAAAGAATTTTTAAAATCGGTCCAGTAGTTTTTTAGTTCATTCATTACAAACAAAAAAACAAATCTTTCCTCTTTGTAATATTAGTGTGGACTAAGGGCTTGCTAAACCTGTCGTAACTTCATGTGCCTTATAATATAACTAAATACTAGGACAGGCACAACATCCAGTCCCCAGCCGTTGATTCATCACTTTTAAAGGGTAAATATATATTTCGCCAATGAGAAATTGTTCGGCCAAGCCGGAAAGCGAACCCAAAACCCTTAGCTCAGTAAACAAACACGCTACCGACTGAGATAAGGTGTCGAATAGATCACGATCTAATGCGTAAAAAAGACAGGAGGGCGCGGGATGGTGGTACCATAGCGGGGAAAAGAGAGAACAGTTTATTTATTTCTGGCACGATACATTATTTGTTACCATCACAGCAAACCATATTTACTACTCGCCCCATACCTTTTATAAGCTATAACTATACAGCACACACTAAGCCGCACGGAAATGTTTTTCAATCATAAATAATAGAGGCGAGTCATAGCTCTTCAGCATATTTGTCAACTATTATGCCCATACGATTTGTCCGCACATGCTGTTAAAACTTTGCTGCCTATTCTCACCAGCAGTAATAATTAGCATCGCTAGTGTTTACATATTTCCCTTTCATCTATTAGCGCCAAATCTCAGATTCGAGTTGTGTTTGTCTTGTACTTTGAGAATTATCCGGGAGACAATCCCGGGAGAGATTACAATTACTTTATCAAAATGGCCGATAAGTTATGTGTTTCAGGGTAAGAACCTACTTTGGGCGCGCTGTGTGTTGTTTACCCCTTCTCTCCCCACATTAATGAAGGTACACGGGGTGTTACAAGGGGGGAGGGTGGGTGCATCACACGTAACAAAGATACTTAAATTATATTGTCGAACAATAATATTACTGTTCATTAACAAAAATAATAAAGTCTCGTTATAAAGTTCTTTGAAATCATTTATATTCAGGATTTAAAATTGATTCTGAGTAGTATTAAATCCGTTAATTCAGGTTTGATCGGGGTGAGGGGTCAGGCTAAATGTCTTCTCGGTGTTACGTGAGAGCTGGGGGGCCAAAAAGGTAAGAAAAAAGAGTAACGTGGTTTATGTATGACCCCTAAGTTACCAGAACGAATCTTAACAAGTGATAATAATCAAAGCAAAGTTATCAAGTGAGTGTGAGCCTGTGGTTTTGTTAGGATGTTAATGGTCAAATTTATTACTATTCTCTCGTGCATGTATTGCAAATTAGCGTTTAACACAATAGAGTTCCACTCTTAGATTGCAGTACATGAGCGTAGTTACCAGATATTACCCGCTAGCGAAATACAGGTGGAGTTCATTCGCCATAGAAGTGCTAGTAACTGACAGCAAAAAAAGAAAATGTAATAACAGTTAAAACAAATGATTGGTTGTGAAAGTTTTGACTGCCAAAAGCGACAAAAAAATTAACACGTGGTCTTGTAAATCATATGGTTTGGCGAATGGATACATAAAAATAGATTTGGTAACTCTTGCTAGCTGTCACACACTCTTCTAACGTTGGTAAAGTGTAGATTAATTTAACATTCCAAAACTATCAAATGCGATTGAGCGTGTATACTGTGTTGGCTGCTAAACAAAGCGCATGACTTTTGAAATTTGATATCAATTATATTTCAATAATTGTGTAGTATAATTAATATTACTAACTTAGAACTGGCTTTGGACCGGCATCACACACGTAGTAAAATATAAATAAATAGTAGATAAATGATACAATTAAAATATGATGAACAAACGTTCGATAACAACGAAACACAATGCAAGCCTACACTAATACAGGGAGGCCCACGGAAAAGTAGTACGCCTCCTATATCCTGAAGGGGCTTCACTCTGAATTAGAGGTCAATCTCCTTCCACCCATATTGTGACATGAAGAATGAGTCGATAAAGCTTTAGACAAGCAGTTCACTTGCTCATTCTTCATGTCACAATATGGGTGGAAGGGGATTGACCTCCAATTCAGAATGAGGCGCCTGCTGGATATAGGAGGCGGGCTACTTTTCCGTGAGCCACACTGTATAACGACTGCGACACAACAATAATAGCTCGCGAATGGTGTTACTTGTTACCTTTACCACCCAGAATAACATCGGCATTAGGGCGATTCATCTGTGCTAAGCCCTGCTCGCCAATGTTCATATGTAGTACACGTCTTAGGTCTGAGGCCCGCATTGGGGATGGCAGCAACTTACACGAATTTAAATCAATAATCAATCAAGTAAGAAGAATGAGGAAGGTTTCCAAGAGGAAACGCATCAATACTTGCTAGGTAGATTCCCGAGTTCAATTAGTCATCTAGAATGTTTTTTATTCAATAGTTTTTTTCTTATGCGCATCTCATATTTGACCATGTGAGGTAGTATCTAGTTCGGTCGCCGTGAATGTATAAAATACTTTTAGCCGCCCTGTGGGAACAGAACGTGGCCCCCAGAAGATACCTTGGACGTCATGCCCAAAATGAGATGATGTGATGATTGTAGTTATGAAGCTGTAAGGCCAGTGGAGATCTTAAACCTAGCTAAAGCCTAGTAAACCCAACCATGCTGACCATAGGAACAGTTCTCCTTCCGGGAAAAATATCTATAGAACCAACGGGAATCAAAGCCGGAACCTCTAAATCAGTAACCAGGGGCGCTGACCACTATACCAAGCGATATTACTTTACAATATCACGCCCAATGAATTATTTTGTAAATAAAATAAATAAAAATAAATAGAAATTTTGTGTGAACTTTCTGAACACACTGATTATATCAGCACATGACTTACAAACTAAACCATTACTAGAACAAATAAAACATTCAGTCCCTCAGCCAAAAAATTACCAATAAATGATAAATCTTCGACCCTGTCGGGAATAAAAACCAAGACTTCAAGGTCAGTATGCGCGTGAGATACCGACAATGCTAACGTTAAAAATTCCCTCCAGGAATTTCAGCAAGGATTTAAACCTTGGCCTTATTACCAACGTCGACCAAGTGTAATGCAGATATAACGCCTCGACCACCATCAAGGGTAGCTGTAAGTTTTAGTATAATAAATTGTTGTTGCACATAGTATATACTATTTCAAAATACAACATACTCTAGTTTATAAACGAAGATGTGTATTTGTTTCTATATAAATGTAAGAACGACTAAACTTTGTACATGTAAACAAGATTATAACCAGATACGGGATGAGATAAAATGATTATTACTCTACAGCAGTCGTCTCAAACTCAAACTAGTCCAAGGGTCAGATTCACAAATTCAAGGAGTAGAGCGGGCCACAGAACTAATTATATTATATACTTTTTTCTTACTAACCGTCTGAACTATGCATAGTTTAATTCCTCTAGTACGTAAGAGACGAGGAAGATATGGTTTGGATAAAATGTAATCGCATTTGAGTTAAGTGAGTGTTTAAAACCACCTAGAAAAAAACACCCTTTATACATCTGGTTGAGACTAGATTTTTTTTACAAGCTATTTTATGCAATGTATTTAAAACGAATATGTATATTAAAATATATGTAATTAAGTTTAAAGTATTTAAAAAATGTATATTTTCCAAGATGTTTATGTGGGTATGCGAATTACTCGAAGAAGTCTTTAAAGTTATTTAGGTAAAAAAAAATCCTATACTCAAATTTTTAAAGTGAAAAAAGAAACACCATTTGAAATAGTTCTGTTGTATTCTTATTCAAAATTATATACACACTAACATAAAAATATAGTTGTTTGTGTAAGTATCTGACAACACATTAAAGTATTGAAGAAAATCGGGCCGTGAGTTTTCGAACCCTGCTCTACAGTCTCTCTAGTATTCAACGCTATGGACCAACCCGACCAACAGCACCTTGTTAACGGGCGGGATTTAAATAGAGATTCTCACACTGCCACTTCAAAACGCCAACATTCAACGGTGAGACCAATAGTTATTTCAAGGTGACCTGGCTGTCTAGGAGTAAGGTGTCAGACTTCAGTGCTGGGGGTCCGGGGTTCAATCCTCGGTCCCGGGCACAGATTTATCTGATTACCAAACCCTTCCTTCACCTCTGACAGCACATCTTGTGAATGTGAGGAATGCCAGGCGTCCACCGTGGTCCGGATTCCACGCTAAGCTGTAAGTCCTCCATTTCATCTCACAATAACCCTACCATTTCATTACACATTAGCATAAGTGCGTATAAGCCGAACGGGTAGTAAGACGCGGTGCTGCTGCTAATAATAATAAGTTATTTCAAAATTACATTTGAACTACTATTATTTCTGTAACTATTATACGCTGGTAAAGTCCAACAAAAAATAGTTTCTCACAAGTAAATCTTTTTAGTTTAAATGCTTTAAGGTGTGTGTGTGTGTGTGTGTGTATATATATATATATATATATATTGGAGTAAAAGATGTACATTTCAAGCACTTTACTGACGTTGTTCAAAACAATTACTTCAGTCACTGTAGACTTATTGTCTTGCTAACCCAAAGAAATCAAGATCATTTGAAATTGTAAAACACAAAACTTATAGTCCTACAACTTAGCTCAGTCGGTGCCATGTCTGTCTACTGAGCTAAGGGTGCCGGGTTCGATTCCTAGCATGGCCGAAAAATTTATTAATGATTACGTGTGGATTTTCTATTTCACATTGATACATTTACGGCCTGGACTGGATATCTAGATTTAGGTTAGTTAATAAGTCGTGATATAATCAGTCGGTTCAGAAAGTTCCAGTTAAATACGCGAGATAAATTAAAAATGAAATATATAGGCCTAATGCATTTGCTCACATTTTTATAGTTAAATATTTTAAAATTTTGTTTAGATATTTATATCACCCTCTCCACTGACCGCATGGTCTAAGGCGTTGTTCTCGCAGCAGACTAACTAGACTACCGATGATTAGGAGTTCGAGGTTCGAATCTCAGCCGGGTGTACTGAAGGGGGTTAATCCAACATGGTTTTCCACGCTTCCTTCACGCAAATGCGGGAATACGTCCTCTAAATATAACCTACCTAATACCATCAGCGTAATTAGTACATAAACGTGTAACCGGAACGGGTAGTAAGATGTGGTGCAAATATATATATATATATATATATATATATAATGCTTATTTCACTGAAATAAATTTTTTTTAAAACCAAGCAATAAAAAGGAAACCAAATCACGTAGAAAAAATTACAGCGCAAAGAATGAAAGCTTTGAGGCCTCGGAAAGCCGTAGGCTAGAAAGAGATGGCGAGTGTATATAATACACTGTATATCGTTCTAGTTAAAATAAGAAAACAGGGGCCAGCACGAGCATTTGCAAAAAGGAAGGATGGAAAATCACTATGAAGGGCAAACAACCCCCATTACAACGCTTGATTTGTAACTTTGGCTTAACGGAATAGAGTTTCCGACACTAATTATTTAGGCTGATTTTGAATATCCAGGAGGGAATATAATTTCTTGTAACTGTTGGTCAAACATTTTCAAACAAGTTTTTGGCTAAAATAAATTTTCCCATTTATTAATACACAGGGAACTTGGTAAAGGATAACAACTTAAACCATTAAATTTCGCTTATTGAGTTCTGTTAGCAGATTAAGTACCATCCGTTTACCACGAAAGTATCGGATGCCTTGATTCCAGTAAAAAAGCGTAAATGGTGAATTATTAAAAGGGTATCCACAATTTTCTTAGTCAAATCTGTGCTTAACAGGACTTCCTATTTTTCCAGACTGCTTGAATGGAAGTAAATTCAATTTTTCACATAAAAAGCGATTAGTATGAAGTCTGAACTGATGTTTAAAACAATATTATTTATGTTTCATAAGAACATACCTGCAATTTTTTCACAACATTAAGGTACCGAAGGAAAAGTGAGTAACTTTTAGGGGTATGCGAGTATTCGAAAATTCGATTTCAAGAAGTTTTATTTATTAGCTGCTCGAACTCGACTCGGAAGATTTTTACAAAACTCGAAAAATTTGTATGCTCAAAAATTTTCAATCTTTTTCTAAAATTGTTTTATATTTTAACTAATTATACTCAATTAAAAACAATAATTTCATAGCAAATGGAGTCTCTCAATATTTCCCTTTGTCTAGTAAAAAAAAGTTGTATAATTCAATCAAATGTATTTATAAATTTGTGTGATTATAGATTTTTTCGAAAAAAAAGAAGAAGTAATTCTAAGGAAATTATGTTTGTACTTACAAGTCACACAATGGTACAGCGGAATTGTACCTAAGTTTCGAATATGTATTGAATCCTGCTGCCATAAAATATAAATGTCGAAAACCCATCGATAAAAAGAGTCTAACGGCACACGGTCGTATCCAACCTGATAACCTTGGATTCACGTGCGTCAGTTATCTCGCAGCTAGATTTAAATATATGAATATATTGTGTTCGGGCGCCAGGTAGTCTCACGTTCCCTATCAACAAATAGACTGGGTTTGATTTAAATGGAAGATAACATAAATTAAATTTTAGTATTAATTTATCCCACACTTTGGTTCTGTAGACTCTACTAAATAATGAAAGATGAGTTGTAGTGACTGCGCGAGATTGTAAGGCACGTCCAATATGTATGATGGTGTGATGGGGACTGCCACAGTTGGACTAAACATTAAACCAAGTCATTTGGCCTAAAAATTACTATCACAAACGTCTAAAGTCCTTTAGGCCAAATTACTTTTAGTTTAATTTTCAGGCCAAATGACTTTTGGCTTAATTTTTAGGACAAATATCATTTAAAGCACTCCATCTCGGGTCGGGGAGATCTTTTGCAATTTGTCCTGTTATTTAGTGATAGATTTCAAGGATCGTAAATAGTAAAATGAATGATTGTACCCTTATTTCAGAAAGTGAGGCCAAATGACGCTCCAGTACGTCCCCCACTAAAACTCATCAATCCTGTTAAAAGTTAAGATGAAACAGATGTTATGCTTCAAACGATGTATGGGTTAAATGATATGACTCAACTAATGCGGATGTAACAGAAGTAAAAACCAAAATGAAGAAAATTATTTCGCAGTTTTACAAAGAACTCCAAAATATTGTTAATAAAAAGAGCTGGTGCATCATTCCATTCATTTCAAAATTGATCGGCTATGATTATTGGCTATTTCTTGCGGATTAAAACAAAGCTCGTCAATGGACTGATAGGCCAGGCGGTAGCGATTTCTTGATGGAAATAATTTAGGGGAAAGCTGGAGAATGTTTTGATCGCTTTATTTTGGGGGTCTGATGAACATACTATGTTTCCCCCTTTGAAAAACCTCTGCGTTGGCCACCATATTGGAAAAATAAAGCTAAATTTCAGTTTTTCCCCAATATCCTCGTGTATGTCAGTTTTAAAGTGAAAATAGTTAATACCTATATTGGATATAGTTAAATTCTTTATAAACATGTTCAAAAGGACTTATTTGCTAAGACCTATAGTTTCGAAGCAATATCCGCGAGAAGTGTGGTATTCTCTCGCAACCGCTCGAAATATTGAGCTTCCCTCGCCGTATGTCGCGGTCTATGTTTAATATTACTATAATTATATGTTTTAACGAAAACTAATGCAAATATATAAATATTTATAAACCAATTTGCAGCTTTTTAACATTTGTGTCAATACCACAATACGGTAAAGCTTATGGAGCGTTTAAAAAAATGTTATCTCTTGTAGGCCTAATCCACATTGATTTTTTAAAGTAATTTTTCTTCTTTTAGAAATAGATGGTTGGTCAAAATATTCTGTTTGTTCAGTCTTATTTCCCTCGTAGCTATTGTGCGCCTGTCAGTTTCCGAATCGTGATATATTTCAGCCTCTTCAAACATAAAATGGTCAAATTCGATGTCAATTTCTGTATTAAAATTCAGGTTATCTGAAACGTCGATATTTGTGCACGAATGTTCCCGACAATTGTAACAAAACGTGGAACATCGAAGCCCAACCTTCCGACAGATGCAGGATGTTTTATACCCTTTTGTGGATTTACAAGATATAGACTTTAAGAGCGTTTGTGGAGCTGGATCCTTAGTTGAGGTAATCGGAAGACTATGTTTGGTGTTCTTGCAGCCTCGATCTAGCGGGCTTTGTAGTCGTCACACCATGGCTGTATTTGGTGGTACGTTCGAAAAGAATGTTGACGTGCAGCTGACTGAGTAGGTGGTAAAGAGGCAAGATTAAAGGAACTTTTTGATAGGGACTTTGATGAAAATAGTTGGAATCTCGGATTATTAGATAAGCCGTCCTCAGTCTTGGTTCCATACAAAGCTGCGATTACATGTTGTCCTGCCAAGCCAATCCCGTCTGGATGGGTATCTGGCTCCTTGAAAATCTGCACGATTGTCTGCAATGTATTGTATTCCTTCAATAACCTAACAACCTTTATTTCCCCTGTCTGAAGAATGCAGAAGCTGTGTTGCAGCCACTGAATGCGCGTAGAAACAAGATGTTTCTTAATTCGTTTGGCAATTTTAAATTCTCAAGGAAAATATGATCTTATCCGTTTTACCTGTGCTTGGTTTCATATGGTAAATGTTTGCTGCAGGTGGTGATAAGGCTATTAGCAGCACCAAAAAGTATATGTCTTCGCCTACTGCCATTACACAATCGTAATCGCGTGATACAAATACGGCTAGCTTCTTCAAGTTTGTAGCTTAACTTATAATTAGGTGACCTGGTGGTCCAGGGGTAAGGTGTCGGACCTTTGTTTTGAGTTCCGGAGTAAATCCTCGGTCCCGGCACAGATTTATCTGATTACCATACCCTTCCTCCACCTTTGACAAGAAGTGTATTAATCACAACTTGTGAATGTGGGGAGTGCCAGGCCTCCACCGTGGTTCAAATTCCACGTTAAACTGAAGGTCCTCCATTTCGTCTCACAATCACCCTACCATTACACATTAGCGTAAGTGCGTATAGCCCGAACGGGTAGCGGTGCTAATAATAATAGTTTTTAATTAAGATGGCTTTTATTTTTATCATTTGATATATACATTCTTGCGACATAGTGACTGCCATAGACTCATCTAATAGTACATCACGCCAGTATGTTTGTTCAATCAACGAAAATATTCGGTTGGATATGGAAAGTTTAATAGTACAAAAACAATGTATTAAGGAGTAATATGAAAATGAATTCGTTATTCACCCTAATTATTTAAGGGGGATTTGGACCCTTCAAGTATACCTGAGTATGGCCTTGAAATATTGATTTGAATACATTATCGTTAAAAATTTAAGTTAGAGTAATATTCAACATAGACAGCGATATATGGCGAGCGAAGCCCGATATTTCGAGCTGTTGTGGGAGAGCGCCACATTTATAGTGGCTATTGTTCCGAAACTACAGGTTTTAGCGAATAAGTCATTTTGACCGATTTGATAAAGAATTTAATAATCTCCGATATAGTCGAAAAAATGTAGTTTTGCTCCGTTTTTCTAAAATGGCGGCCAACGCAGAGGTCTTTCGAGGGGGAAAACTTAGACCCCCAAAATAAAACTATGAAGACCATTTCCAGCTTTAGCCTAATTATTTCCGCTAAACGACCTTCCTGGCCCTCTGTCGCCTGGAATATGAAAAGAAGCTCAAAGAAAGAAAAGTCGATTCAGATCTTAAAATAAATAATTTAAGACGCAACTGCTCATGCGCCAACGTCGAATCACATCTTGACTGAATGGTTGGACTCAGTGGATACAATTTGTTCCCGCAGCCACGTGAACCATAAACAACCAAAAACAAAAATGAAATATTCCTCGAGTTGGGTGGCTCCAGTGGGGACAAAAAGTTTATGCTTGTCTACATGTGCTAAATAATTTTGAAACAAATAGCAACATATGGCAATAAAATGTTATTTATTGTTCAAATGGTGGATATAAATAAACCTTTATGGTTCAGTGCCAAAGGATTACAATCAAGAGAATTCACAAAATGGCCCAGATTTTTTAAAATTATATTTTGTAAAAATCCCTATTTTTTCTTCTATTTCAGGGAAGACTGCTTGATTGATACCTTTTAATGTAAACGAGTGTACGTATCGAAATAATGAAAAAAAAGTTTAGCTTTCAAGTATCCCAATATTAGATTTCTTATTTCCATCCGTTGACAAATCGAATTAATAGATACATGTCAAACCATTACTCTTTTTTATGCTGCCTCTTAAACGTAATTAATAGTTTTAGAATCAGATTAAATCTTCACCAAATAGATGTTGTACACCCAACTTCCAAGAAAAGAAAAGAATTTGGTCTGAATTAAAATTCTTTTTCGTGTAACCGTTTGAAAGGATTAGGCATTTTGTGCATACCCTTTTATATGTAAATTTAAAAGATGGTGATGTAGACTTCCATCTCAAACAATGTATATTTTGGTAAGAAAGGAGTATTTGCTCTAAATGAAAACGATTAACTTAGTAATTGTTTTATATGACCTAGAGTAAAAAGAGTAAGTGTTTAGCGCGCTATTCTGGGTTTTTATCATATATTTTTGCGCCACGTCTTAGTACCCATCCGGACTATCTACATATTTACACTAATGGGAAAGCGATAATGTAGATTAATTGTACATGCAAATGCGTGTAGGTAGAGTGGGAAACTATTAAAGGAAAAACACCTCAGCACATCTAGTCGTGATTTGAACCACCATGTCTGACTTGACAGGGACTGGGTGTGATGAGGGTGACTTTCCCTAAACGATTTCCCCCTCTCCAAACACATGTTGGTTAAATTCCTCTAAATACTACTTATCTCACCCATAAAATGAAAATATGAGGATAGCCCGGACAGGTAATGAAAACGCATGACCAACGCCTTGTTTTTTGAACTCCTTTGGCTAGATAATATGGATTTGCTCTGAAAGGACATGTTTCTTCGCACAAAATAAAAAGGACCATAAAAGAGGGATCGACTGAAAAACCCTGACGTAAAGTCCGAAACATATACAGATAAAAGTATATATCACATGGATTTACCGTGTATTTTACAATGACAGGAATATCTCGGCGGATTACTATGAGACCATACCTTGATTTTACTAAAAATAAAACATTTCGAGCGCCTTTTAGAAAACCAACATATTTTTTTAGGCGCCAACAGTGAAAACATTTTCCTATTCTTTATCCTATTTTCACAACTTGTGAATGTGGGGAATGCCAGGCCTCCACCGTGGTTCGGATCCCACGTTAAACTGTAGGTCCTTCATTTCACCTCACAATCACCCTACCATTACACATTAGCGTAAGTGCGTATAACCCAAACGGGTAGTAAGACGCATTAAAGCAAACATATTTTCCTTAAAATTGTGTTTTCATAATCAAATGAAATTTTACTTTAACCACTTAAAACTTACTTAAAATGTAATCAAGATAATAATAATTTAATATATATATATATATATAACTATTACCAGCCCACAGCACGTGGACTTACCGTCAAGCTCGATTAGTTTGGATTGAATCCACGCCATGCATACTAAGGGTGTTTCTTTCAAACAGTTTCCCCCCTTTACCTCCATATAAATGCGGGAACATTTTCTCTAAATTCCAACTTCCATATCCCTAGACCGTTAGAATAGCGTCTCCTCATTGAAACCCTTCTTGTGTAATATGTATTCATTAATTAACAATATGTTAAGTTCACGATCTATACATAGTCACCCATGCCAGAGGGCACGCAGATAAAGGAGTCAGTCATATTGTATAATGTACCCGTGATTGGAAGGTCAGAGTTTGAATCCTAACGGGATGTATTAAAGTGTAGTTTCCTAAATGTGTTTTTCTTTGTAACCGCGTCTTACTACCAATTCGGGTTGTATCCCTTTGTACTAATTACGCTAATGAGTTCAGGATGAGTAAAGTTCAATTCAGAGGAAGTGTATCCGCATTTGCGTGGGGGAAGAGTGGGAAAAGAACTTCCTACAGTAAACCCAAAAGGGATTTGAACACCGATTTCTCAGCCATCAGCAGTCTAGTCAGACTTTATTTAGTAAAATATTCCTTCAGTATAGTAGATTTTGGGAGGATAAAAGGCCTTGCAGAACGGTAGTAGTAAGTTTGTTTTAGAAGGCCGTTTATCCTACCAAAATACTACTTTACAGTAGGTTTCTGGTATGAAATAAGGCCTTCTAGAACCTTCCTATTAAAATCAGGGTAAAGCATAAACATAATTCTGCTACACGACTTAAATTATTATTATTATTATTATTATTATTATTATTAGCACCGCGTCTTACTGCCCGTTCGGGTTATACGCACTTACGCTAATGTGTAATGGTAGGGTGATTGTGAGATGAAATGAAGGACCTACAGTTTAACGTGGAATCCGAACCACGGTGGAGACCTGGCATTCCTCACATTCACAAGATGTCTTGTCAGAGGTGAAGGAAGGGTTTGGCAATCAAATAAATCTTTGCCAGGACCGAGGATTGAACCCCGGACGCCAGCATAGAAGTCTGACACCTTACCCCTAGACCACCAAGTCACCCCACGACTTAAAGCATATATGATATGGCATTTAGCGCTATTGTTCCTCTACTTCTATAATTAGAGAAAGTTGAAACAACATAGAGCATTTTTATAGGAAGGACCCTTTGTAAAATACAAACACTATTTTTCCATCCAAATTTACAATATTTCATTATTTTACTATTGTTATTTCAGAGGTATCTATCAAAAGTGACAGCTGCCTATCACATGACGTAACGTAAGGATACGTGGAAGTAAGATGAGTAACATTTTATCTGTCAGATAAAGCCTTCCTAGGAAAAGTGCAATGTATTTCAGCTGCGAAATGCGCGCGCACGCACAGGGCTAACTACGTATCTCGACAGCTAGCGTTATTTCGTTTCGTTGTGGTGGCAGCGTCACTCCGGAGAACACGCTACAAGTCAGAGAACAAGAAGCGAAAGTAAATTTAACATTTTACATGGAACGGCTACCTCGATATGTATTCCGTAGCTTTAGTCAAAGTTTCATAGGAAGGATGGTTAAGATTATTATTATTATTATTACCGCGTCTTACTACCCGTTCGGGTTATACGCACTTACGCTAATGTGAAATGGTAGGGTGATTGTGAGATGAAATGTAGGAGCTACAGTTTAACGTGGAATCCGAACCACGGTGGAGGCCTGGCATTCCCCACATTCACAAGATGTCTTGCCAGAGGTAAAGGAAGGGTTTGGTAAGGGAAAGGGGTAAGTAAAGACAACCAAATGCATCTGGACGTAATTCGAACATCGACATCACTTGCAATCCAGATTAACAAAGTATTAGTATTATTATTTTAGTTGATGTGTTCGTTGGCGGGATTGATACGGGGTGGAGTAAGGTAAGGAGACAGGGAGAATCCCTATTACATACATTTAAATCTTAAATGGATATGGTTAGAATTCACTGTTTTACAAAACCCAATATCAAACCCTAATTTTAATTTTACCTAACAATCTCAAATTTGAATATGAAACTTAAAAAATATGTTAAACATAATAGGTTTACATGACTAAATTAATTCTCAAACTGCTATAGCAATTAAAAATGTATTAACCAAATATTAGATTGATAAATTAATGAAGGATTCAATTGTTCAATATCTAATTGACACAAAAGTTTGAACACTTAAATAGTTTTTTTTCCTAAATTTTACTAGAATTATAAAATAAAATATTGTAGTAAAATTATATAGAATGATTCAAAAGTACCCGAACTTTGATTTAAAAGGTGTATGTATTTAAATTCAATACATGTTGTACACTGGAAATGTTTTGCAACTAAACCTTTACTAACCTTTACAAAAGGTGCTGGAATTGTCCTCCATCTCAGTAAGAAAGACAAATTCACATGTTTGTCGACGCTTTTTTTCAGTACTTCAACTGGGATATCTAACTTTTACGGATCTGTCGATGTTTTTTTTAAAGCCCTGCAGCGTTAAGGTAGGATTCCCTCGGCGCGTCTCGCGTCTGCGTCCATAGTTTGTTATGTGGCCAGTTCCTCCGAGGCGATTGCGACTGGCGACCAAAGCTCGCGTCCAGCGTCCCTACATTGCGTCTGTGTCCACACTGTTTCGAGAGCAGACGCACCTCCGAGCAAGCGCGTGTTTTAGTAAAGTTGTTTTCAGTTTTGTGTTTGGCTGGTTTTGAAAATGGTCGAAGATTTCTAAATAGAAGAGGACGAAAATTTAATTGAAGATATGGCAAATCACACCTCAATTTTTGACATATATTTGCCAGTGTATCGGGACCAAGATGCGAAGGACAACACACGGAAAGAGAGCTCAGTAATAGTTGGTTGATCAAGTCAGTATTTTTTTATCGATACTATTCCAAAATAACAAAATAACACGGAACATTAAATAAAACACAATTGAAAAACTCTAATAACTGAGGAACGATCTGTATTATACATAAAATTACCCACGACTGGCGACCAAGAGACGCATCCAGGGAAACACTGTATCCCGCGTCTGCGACTCACCACCGCACGTCTACGACTCACCACAGCGCGTCTGCGACTCACCACCGCACGTCTGCGTCGCAAGTCAAGCCGAGGTAGTCCTACCTTTATAGGGTTGTTGGGTTATACTGTCTCCTTAAGAAAACCTCACAAAAATAAATCTGTAGAAGTCAAGTCTGGTGAACGAGGTGGGCAAAGATTTTTCGAGATTAATCGATCATCGAAGAATTTACAAAGCATAATATGATTAAAGTAGGATATTTCTGCTTATGTAAATTATCTTCAAAATCATTTTCATGGGAGAATAAAAACTGCAATTTTGTTTGTAATGTGAAACAGTGCCTAGATACTAACTTCAATCAAAATCGTTTGAGCGGATTTTGAGAAAATATATATTTTTTCTCATTTTGTCCTTCAGTAAACTACCCTTAATTTTAGGGTTGGATTTTAATTCCAAACGCTCCATTATGAAAACACTAATCAAGTTTAGCCCGATCGATAAAATGGTTTCAGGTTTAGACCGATATACAAGGAATCGTGAAAATCACTTCTTTTTTTTTGTTCCAGGGAGTCGTGAAACGTCGACATTTATAAAAAACTAGGGTCCTATTTTTTTTTTGACGATCAGAATAACTATTTAAGAGGTCAAGAGAAAAAAAAGGAAATGAAATAGATCTGTTTTAAAACAAATTTTTCAAAACAAAGAGTAAACTTAGTAAAAATATAGAATTTTTCTGAAAATAAATATGCATACATTTGATAGTAGCTTTAACTATTCTTAAATGACCGGGAAGTCGGGACTCAAACCCGGTCGGGTTTCCCCACCCTATATGGTTTTACACTCCACCTCCCCGCAAACGTGGGTATATTTAATATTAATTCAACCTCTCAACTCTAGCACATTAACCTAATTAGTAAACATGCATACAAACTCAACGAGTAGTGAAATGGAGTGCTTAAACAAGTTTTCATTACCACTGCGTCTTACTACCCGCATATATGACAACAACTTCGATGAGGTAGGGGCGAGGAAGGAAGTATTTTAAAGGTAATATACCCAAATTTGCGCGGAAAAACCAGCCTCAGTAGACCCGACCGGGATTAAAACCTCAATACCCCCCGTCATCAGCAGACCAGTCTAACACGAGAGTGACGTCACACCATTCAATACAAGGATGGATGAACACAATGAGCGTGTGAATGCACATAGTATTTTCCGTAGTAGCTGCTGCCTATTTCGTGATAGCTGTTATAATAATTTGAATATATATTTCGCTACAGAATGTGGTATGAAACCACCTTTTGTGTACATGAGGCATAACTTTCTACAATCAGCACGAGACGCAGCCGACTCGTTCGACTTCGCTCTAGTCTGACGTGGGCTGTAGAGTTGCTCAAGGTCATTCGCATTATAGCAGAATGGTGCGTTGTTTTCGACACACATGTGTTGGGATTTATAGTTACCGTGTGTTTAGTCGATCAAAACTAGGGTAAATCATTGCGATGCAGTCCATCTTATCCAGTTCGACAACGATGGGGAAGTTTGGTTTTAAATCCCCGATCGTTATAATTGGGTGGATTTTTCTTATATATATACATGTTCAGCCTCTCTCTATGGAAATACGGGCAACATTCTTAAAATGCCTCCTTCAGAATTTCCGGATTAGATTTAAAAATACCAATGACCTAAATATGTCCTAAAAATGTGTATTTATGATAATAAATATTATTAAAAAATACAGCTTTAATCAAGGAAGTAGTTTGCAGTAAAATAATTTTTCCGACAAATCTTTAATTATTGATCTGACAAGCTCACAACTAATTCACAAAAGGTACACAAAGAAAAAGTATTACCATCGTTATACAGTTTACAGCACGCGAGTAATCATGTAATTGTAAATATTGTTTTTAATATACTCTTTAATTTTTAAAGATTAAATTCCTTCGGCCTATTATAAAACGAATTCGCAGTTAATCCACACTAATATTATAAAGAGGAAAGATTTTTTTTTTGTAATGGATAAACTCAAAAACTACTGGACCTATTTTAAAAATTCTTTCACCAATATAAAGCTACATCATCAGCGAGTAGCATAGGCTTTATTTTATTTTGAAAATTTAATTTATTCCTCATAAAAATGTCGATAGTTTTACACAAGGTATAAAAAATTGCCTTAAAATATACTTTCTCCGCGTGCGCTGCAATAACTATTGGTTTTACATAAAAAAAATACTATACATATTGAACGTTCTCACTAATGTGAACAAAAAAGTCCGCGTGACAATATATGTAATTATTATAGTTATGTTACAATAAACGTTTTTTGTTGAAATTAGTCAACTAAAACACGGATGCGAACAAAAAGTGATTATATCCGTATCATGATATGAATTCTTATCCAAATCAATTATTTAATCAAAACCTTGATCTCCCCGTCATCGGCAGTCCAGTCTACTGCAAGAGCTTTGTTTAGATCACGCAACCCCTGAAGCGGGTGTGGTGGGTAGCTAGTATTTGATATATAAAAAAAATCAAACAAAATTTTAAGGTGTAGCAGAATTTACAACACTTCAACTGCTCAGCTAATATTTCAAGCACGTGTGATGAAAGGTTAGTTAAATTATTTTTTTTTAAAAATCTAAAGTTGCAAATGGTTCGGCTCAAGGGTGGCTCTCAGCGCCGTCCAGTGTGTTTTGAGCTGAGCCTCGTAGCATCCTTTGATGTTCGTCGAAATACCGACATTCACAGGTTGCTGCGAGCTTTCCGACGGACCCATTTATCCAACGTTGACGAGGCTCGGCTCGCTAGTCTGGAAACTACTTTATTAAGCACATATGTTCACCGACCCCGACCGCAAACTTGACTTCGAGATTCGACAAATAGGCGTATGTGTGTAGAAGTGAGCATGCCATTTTCGACCGAACAGTTTGGCGACTAGTTCGCGAAGAGGCGAACATTTGACATAAGGCAACTGTCGCGTGGGTAGCGCCGCGCCGTAGCTTAGTTAGCTGAAAGAATGGACGCAGATCAGCTTTCAGCCTTGAGAAGGCTAGTGTGTCGTAATTATACTTTGTCAGATGGTTGACTTTACAAGAGAATACCTTACAGAAGGTCTTGCATACAATGCCACAGAAACTTGAGAGTAAGAACAGAAGCGATCAAGTTCTAATGTCGACACGTACGGGAGATTGTTTGGAGAAATCAGGGAAATGATACGCTTAGCCGATAACAACCCCTAGATCTTTCAACTCAATGTGGACATTTCATTCCGATTGTGTAACCACGAAGTGGTGGCTGAGCGGCCTTAGAAGAAGACCAACATTTTAATCGGCCGACGAAATAAGGGGTGTGAACACCGACAAAGAGATCTGGGGTTCAAATACTGGCAAGGTGGACAAGGATAGTTATTACTTTAAGCGATTACGAGTGCTTTCCCTTTGAGTTAAGCATCTCGTCCTTAATTGATAAAATTAATATTTTTTACCTTCAACACAAGGGATGTTAACAACCCCAAACCCACTTCAGTGGCCCCAAGGTCTAACGCGCTACTATCGCAGTAGACTAGACTGCTGATGACGGGGAGATCAAGGTTCAAATCGCGGTCGGGTGTACTGAGGGAGGTTATTTTTCCAAAAAATGTTTTTCGTTCTCTCTTCACGAAAGTGCGGGTACACTTCCTCTAAATAGAACCTTCTTAATTCCTAAAACCATATGTAACTAGTACATAAGTGTAAAACTCGAACGGGTAGTAACACACGGTGCTAAAAAAAACCTTGAAACCTAGGGGGAAATGCATCCAGATTAGCGTGGAGAGAGGATGCAAAGCAATGAAACACACGTAGGAAATCACCCTGAGAGTGCCCAGTCAAAATTATGCCCTTGATGTATCCGACCTCAGCCACTTGGTAGATTGTGAATCCGTCGCTTTAAACCATGTAGTGAACAACGAACTAACTGTTCATTTACATCTTAGACAAACACGGGAACAAATACAATTTTAAAGTCCTAAATTTACGACCCTCGCAAGGAAGTGAATCTGTGGCGCATGGGTGGGCAAACGCGCTCCATACACACGGATGTTGTTTTCGTACATAATTCGGTAGATAAACTTGTACCAAAACAATGATGGCAAGAAATAATCAGAAATGTACGACGTGCACTCGCAAGGAAATTGTTTTTATTCCTGTTTAGGGAATGATAGGTGTAACAAAAAGAGTTTTAGAAAATGGTTTATGTATAAATATGTATTTTTAAACAACCCTACATAAATATTTTTAATTATGAATACACATCCCATATAAAATATGTTTAGCTAAAACTACTTTCCTCAAAGCTATTTTTTTTTTCAAAACCAAGTTATTTATTTGCTCTTTTTTTTTAAAGAAATAATAATAATTTTTCCATTTTGCTATTGTATGATTACAGTACAATTTTCATAGGAAATGACAGAAAAAATAGCACATGTTTTTTGTGGCCAGTATTGATAGCATTTTATTATTATTATTATTATTAATGTCATTAATAGATATTATATATAAAAGGTAAGGTGACAGCTAATTATTACATCAATAATTTACGTATTAATAGGCGGAAAATGATGTAACCTTTATAGATGTCAGAGGTGACCTGGTGGTCTAGGGGTAAGGTGTCAGACTTCTGTGCCGGGGGTTCGGGTTTCAATCTTCGGCCCAAGCACAGATTTATCTTTCCTTCCCCTCTGACAGGACGTGTATTAATCACAACTTGTAAATGTGCGGAATGCGAGTACCTCCACCGTGGTTCGGATTCCACGTTAAACTGTAGGTCCTCCAGTTCATCTCACAATCACCCTACCATTACACATTAGCGTAAGCACGTATAGCCCGAACGGGCAGTAAGAGCGATAATAATAATAATAATAATATATCTGTCAGACAAAGTATTTTCCTGTGAAACATGGGGTGTACCGGCATATCTCCTGAGCATGCATCATCACTGAAAACTATGACCTGCGCTACAAACAATTTACAAACACGACCTTATGACAGCTATATGTCTCTGTTTGGATTAAAAGTCACCATGAAAGTTCTCAGGGTAGTAGTCGATATTTACCAAATCCAGTACGGAAACGTCGACCAGTCTTCCTGTCCTTGATCGCACTCTTGCCTTCGTGAAATTACGTAAGTACACTCAGTTCCCACAAGATGGCGGACAGCGGGTTTTGGCAGGTGTATACCTCCCCTCCCCCCACACGGCTGAGAAATCTAACAACTCTCGTAAATCAACATTTGTCCTCCACTCTATGACAGGAGGCGAGATCTAGCGATACCTCCAACAATCATATCATGCTCATTCCCGGACCAGAGAGTTGCACACCCCACACATATGGTACCACAGTCTAAGGCGTCAGGTTGAAATACCAGTTACGGGGTGATATATCACTAAAATTTTGTTTTAATTTATTTCTATAAAAATATTGTGGTGATGATAATAGTTATAATAATATAAATGCTAAGGATTTTACTTTGTTTTCTACCCCCTGATCTAGGCATCTTGTGCTGCTTTTATTTGGTGACGCTCTTAAGCCCCTTTTCCCCCCTAAATTACTTCTAGCTAGACAATCTACACTAATATTATAAAAAGGAAAGATTTTTTTTTTTGTTTGTAATGGATAAACTCAAAAACTACTGGACCTATTTTAAAAATTCTTTCACCAATATAAAGCTACATTATCAGCGAGTAACATAGGCTATATTTTATTTTGAAAATTTAATTTATTCCTCATAAAAATATGCTTTCTCCGCGTGCGCTGCAAAAACTATTGGTTTTACATAAAAAAAATACTACACATATTGAACGTTCTCACTAATGTGAACAAAAAAGTCCGCGTGACAATATATGTAATTATTATAGTTATGTTACAATAAACGTTTTTTGTTGAAATTAGTCAACTAAAACACGGATGCGAACAAAAAGTGATTATATACGTATCATGATATGAATCCTTATCCAAATCAAATATTTAATCAAAACCTTGATCTCCTCGTCATCGGCAGTCCAGTCTACTGCAAGAGCTTTGTTTAGACCACGCAACCACTGAAGCGGTGTGATGGGTAGCTAGTAGAATAAGTAAAAAAAAAAACATTTTTAACGCAAAGTTATTTTTTAAGAGAGGTCAATACTCGACGTCGAGTGTCAAGATGGTATTGACCGCACGCGGCCACAGTCATGAGCGACGACCGTGGGCGAATCCGCCGCAGAAAACAATATTTAAGTCAAGTAAGTGTTTTGTGTATTAAGGCGGCCGCTACAGACAGAGAGAAAATATGAATCGCTCTCAGGCCATTCGGCTTAAAACACAATGGTCTGCGTCATTTTCTGGAACTACTTCTCTGTTCAAATATTAAACTCAATTTAGTCTCTCACCTACAACCAACCTTTGCCAGGTCAAAAATAAAGACAATAAAGGAGATAAATTATAGCACTTTTTATCTCAAGCCAAAGAGGAACGTAAAATGCCAGTTCTCAAAGATCTTAAAATTGTATGTTGTGAACCTATAAAAAATTACTTTATTTATTAGAGGAATGCCAACTCTTTAGTCCTTTTTAACCAAGCCAAGTCTCGTAGCTCCGCAAATATGTTAAAAAAAGTAGTTTAAAGAATCTAATGGGACATTTTCACACAATTCAAAAACGATAGGGTTGTTAAGGAGAAAGAGTCCTGTTGTATGGACACGAAAGTAGCTAATTAGCATTTGCGTGAAGACGAAAATAGCCATTAAAATTTTTGATGTAGATAAAAAAAAGTTTTGAAATTTTGTGTTGACAATTTTATAATCAATAAAAAATATCTGTTGAACCCAAAAGGTTTGTATATAAATAACTATTGACTCCTGATGCTTTTTATAAAAATTCTTGTTAATTTCAGTTGGTTTGTATACAAAGAGTGACTGATGAATCAGAGGAGTTCTAAAGAAATCAAATTACCTGTTGGATCCAAAAGGGTTCTAAACTTTTGATTGTTACTATATAGTATACTTGGTTTCTAAATTATTATTATTATTATTATTATTATTAGCACCGCGTCTTACTACCCGTTCGGGTTATACACACTTACGCTAATGTGTGCGATGAATTGAAGGACCTACAGTTTAACGTGGAATCCGAACCACGGTGGAGGCCTGGCATTCCCCACGTTCACAAGATGTCTTGTCAGAGGTGAAGGAAGGGTTTGGTAATCAGATAAATCTGTGCCGGGACCGAGGATTGAACCCCTGCAGCCAGCATAGAAGTCTGACACTTTACCCCTAGACCACCAGGTCACCCAGTTTTGGTTTCTAAAAAATAAGGTAAAGCTTCCATAAGGTTCCAACACTAATGATACTTGTAACATAATTTGTAATTAACATGTCTCGTGTGTGAAATACCAGTATCAGTTTTAATGAGACCTGCTTCGGTGTTCGCATGATCTAAGACGCTACTCCCGCAGTAGACTAGACTGCCGATGATGGGAAGATCACAGTCCGGTGTAAGGAAGTTTTTAAAAGGTTTCCGACTATCCCTTCACGCAAATGCGGGTACACGCCCTATAAATATAACCTTCCTAGTCCATACCTATTAGCGTGATTACTAAATAAGCGTCTAAACCAAACGGGTAGTAAAACGTGGTACTAAGAAAATGTGTAATGAGCTCGTATCGTTTGTGGTGATTGTGTTTAATTTATAATTAATTTGTACCATTTGTTCTGCGTTACTTTAAACGTTGTTCCTAAATTGGAAACTTGACAGTCAGCTTATGCCGGGATCACGATCAACTTAACGTTTACTTAACTTAAGAAAACAGATGTGTGATCACGATTCACGTAACTTAACGTAACAACTCGAGGCAAACATCTGGATTCTCGAGTATGATCTGTGATTTTTACTATTTGTAAAGGGATGATCTATGAATCTTTAGTTTTCAATCGATATCATAAATATATATTACTAAACTTCTTTGATAAATTTATCTTTCCTATTCTAGTTTAATTACTTTGTTTCAATGTCTGATCACTAGAACTTAAGCTAAAGAGTAGACCTTGGTCTTAAAACCAACAAATGAATTACTAAATATCCCTGTTGACGTCACCCCCATAATGATTGGCTGGCTAGATCACGTGATACCCTTCAAGTAACTCTCACTAAGGGCCAGTTTCATAGTCAAGTTTAGTACTCAAGTGCGGCGCTACACTAAGTTCATGACGACACCTACCTAAACTCGAATGGAATGGGCCGTTCTCGCAGAGGAAACTGGCCCATTGCATTCTGGTTTAGGTAGGTGTCGTCATGTACTTAGTGTAACGCCACACTTGAGGCGTACTAAACTTTACTATGAAACTGGCCCTTAAAGTAAAAGACCTTCCAGGACATCTCTTGCGTTAAGTTAACTGCAAGCAAACGTTAAGTTAAGTGCATCGTGATCGCTTCCATTTAAACACACGAGGAGATCCTTTACGTTAAGTTACGTTAAGTTGATCGTGAGCCCGGCATTAAGCCGAGTGATGATGTAAATGACTTAGGGCCAGTTTCATAGTCAAATTTAGTACGCCTCAAGTGCGGCGCTACACTAAGTTCATGACGACACCTACCTAAACCAGAATGGAATGGGCCGTTCTCACATAGGAAACTGGCCCGTTCCATTCTGGTTTAGGTAGGTGTCGTCATGAACTTAGTGTAGCGCCAAACTTGAGGCGTACTAAATTTGACTATGAAACTGGCCCTTAGGTTCTATGAAAGGCCGCCCACGCACTAGCGACCATCAAAGCGATTGAAGGTTTAGGCCGCGGTGACACGATACGAGGACGCTAGGACCGAACATACTCACTCGTACGAGCCAGCTCAAAGACAGCTACCAGGAGAAATAGTTTTCACGTTTTGCTACTCTGATTGTTAAAAAGATCTCGTGTTAAAAGGTATGGAAGATGTCACGGACGTTAATAAAGGAGCTAGAAATTCATAAAAATCACTCGTATGGAGCGAAGAAGAAAATTTGTACCCGTAATCGATTTTTAGGCGCGACAAATTAGCAGAGGAATAACTAGGCAGTAATGGGCTTGTGGAAAAACTTTCATGGTGGGCCACCCAATGAAAATAAACCAACTACCCCCTCCTGTCCCCTCCCCCCAAAAGATTGCATGTCTAATTAGTGTAGATTATAAAATTACATGTCATTTGTGATTGAAATCCTTTCATAATAGGTAATACTAAAACTAATATTATTAATAGGTAATATTAAAATTGTTAGGGAAAAGTGAAAACTAATAATATAATGTAAAACAACTTTGTCTGAATTTAATAATAAACAATATACGTGCTTCGGTGGCCACATGGTCTCTAAGGCATCACTCTCGTGTTAGATTATATTGGCAATAACAAGGAGATCGGGGTTCGAATCCCGTTCGGTTGTACTGAGGCTTTCCCCCCCAAAACATGTTTTACAGACCCCCTACACGCAAACGTGGGTACACTTCCTATAAATTCAACCTTCCTAATTCTTAGCTCACTAGCATAAATAGTACATTACATTAAATTGCATTAGTAAAACTGTTAGAATTTTGCAATTATATTAGAAATTATAAGAGATATGGATTGGCGAAAAGTTCTGCATTCAAATAGTTTAGTAAATTATTTGTTGCCAAAAAAACAATTTGTTGTTTATTTTCTTATATCTCGTTTTATTTATTTTAGTATCGTGTCTTACTACCCGTTCGGGTTACACGCTTAAGTACTAACTGCGCTAATGCGTTAGTAATTGGGAAGGTTGCATTTAGAGGAAGTTAATCCACATTTGCGTGGAGGGAGAGCGGAAAACCATTTAGGAAAAACACTCCCAGTTCACCCGACAGAGATTCAAACCTCAATATCCCCGTCCTCAGCAGTCGAGCTCAACACGAAACTAACGCGTTAGCCAACTAAGCCACCGAGGCGGTTTATATCTTGTTAAATATTGATAGTACAGAGAAATATGCACATAGCTTTTTTGGGGGTATAGCATGACATAATGCGCATTAAAATTACTATTAGGTAATTTTTGATTGAATAGTAAGATCTTTAAGAAACAAAAACAAGCTTGAAAGATAAAACTTTTATCACTTTTTCCCCGTTCAGTCCGCTACCTAGGACGATCTACTCTCACCGCTCTGCCGCCATTTTGGAATGCTTCTCGCATCCGAGCTGACTCGCAAGAGTTGATCAAGGTCCAACCTTACTTACTCTGCTTGGATAACGCCGCCCAATCACCGTTTGATCACATGTTTACACGATACGAGTATTAGATTGTGTTCGGTCCTACTGTACTCGCATCGTGTCACCGCAAATTTAATGGCACGATGCGCATTTGGCGGCGGCGGCCAGTAGCGAGTACAATCCGTTCAGTCACTCGCTGGAGATCGCTTAATGAGGTACCACATAAAGTCTGTTCACCGTAGGAATTGTTTTCTGAAAGGCCTTTTTCCCTACCAGAAATCTATTATATAGTTGGATATTGGTAGGAAAAAAGACCTTTCAGAGAGTAATTCCTACCGTGAACGGAGTATAGCAGATGTCACTTGCTTCACGTTCATTGCGCGACTGACTGTACACACTCAGTTGACAGCGACTATCTAAGCTCGGTTGGTCGCGTTTTTTTTTATGGCAACCGCGAATTGGCCAAAAAATTTCAAGAGGCCTAAGGGAAATTTTAAGTATCCTATGTATACTCCGATTTCCTTGAGAATGGATAAGTAATTAGATATACTTTTACGTATACGCAAATTAAAAATATTAATAATGTTTACAGTATAAAAGTTGGTATTTTATAAAAGGCCCTTAATATCAAAATTGGAGTGTAGTCGTCAGCGAGGTGAAAACAGCTCTATAGAAGATACAAGACGCTAGCACGTTTATTTTTAAATACATTCATGGCTGAAAAACTTTCAACATTCCTTGTGGAACTTTCTAGTGGGGGGACGAGTACACTTCCTGGAACTCTTTTCAAGAATAAATCACTAAAATCGACATAATAACTTCAGGAAAATAGTAGGCTCATAACTTAATCCATAGTCGATTATGATTTAAAATATATTGTATATAGATAAATATGCTTTAGAATATAAGATATTTTTTTGAAAATGTAGTAATTATATAATATTTTGTTTTTAACAGTTCATTTTGTATATTACTTCTAGTCTTGTACTTATAGTCATAAAATGAAATAGTTTAAAATACTGTGTTTTTTCTACATAATTTTCAACACCACCTTCCTTCCTAGCCCTGCTCCGAGGGGCCAGTGGTCTCCCAGTACGCATAACTTCCGTTTGAAGGTCCACCAAAGATGTAAGTAACTGCTTTAAAACAATCCTAAGATATATGTACCACTCAGCCATTATACGGGCGCACACACAATGTATGTGAGTTATCTGTAATCCCTCCCGGACACAAATTGATATACAAATTATTTTACACTGACTCTTACTAGAGTACAATTTTCATAAATATTGACTTTAAGAAAAATACATACACTTTTCTTGCAGCCAACCTTGAAACATTTTACTATTTATATGTATTGATAGTATTTATCAAACGTTACAGCTGCATATCGCATGCCTTGAAGTTTGAATAAGTTATAGTAAATATATAGTAGAGTTTCTAGCAGCCAGATAAGCATTTATACTCACACTAATGGGGTAGGGACGAGTAAGAAATATCTTAGAAAAACCGTAGCCGCATTTTCATGGAATAAGTGTAGGAAACCATTTAGGGAAAAAACACCCCCAGTGCACCAAACTATTAGAACCCCGACCTCCCCGTCACCGGCAAACACGAGTAAATTAGTATCAGCGCCCACCTAGGCGAGTATGGATATGCTGCATACAAGACTCGCAAAATACGTTCAAGCGAAGATTTCCAAATCCTAAACTATATGAACAATCAGAATCAGCCCACTTGAAAAAAGACCGCCAAAGATATGAATACGGCGCCTAAAAGATATACAAATTAATAAATGGTGCCGTTGATTACAACTTGAAGATTACCTGGCCTTCTCTCTCGCCCACCCCTCGTAATAAAAACAGGCGGATTTACACATCCGTGAAGGCCGACCCTCATTCCTGCAAATAAAACAGGGTTGGACCAGCGGATTCCAGGCGAAGATACTATCATTCCAGTGGCCCACTCGCTTCCTCTACTGGCCATCTGTCTGTCACAAGCTTCTGAATCGATGGCAGAGAGATCTAGAGGACTTTTATAGCGTGTCATGTTGATTTACTGTAACGTGGGAGACACTAAGCAACCTTTCTACAGTAACGTGTAAGGCACTAAGGCAACCTTTCTAGAGTAACGCGTAAGAGTTACATGAAAAGTACTACGCAACCTTTCTATAGTTACATGAAAGGTACTACGCAACCTTTCTACAGTAGCGTGTAAGGCACTAGACAACCTTTCTATAGTAGCGTGTAAGGCACTAGGCAACCTTTCTACAGTAACGCGTAAGAGTTACATGAAAAGTACTACGCAACCTTTCTACAGTTACATGAAAGGTACTACGCAACCTTTCTACAGTAACGTGTAAGGCACTAGACAACCTTTCTACAGTAGCGTGTAAGGCACTACGAAACCTTTCTACAGAGGCAACCTTTCTAAAGAAACGTGTAAGACACTAGGCAACCTTTCTACAGTTACATGAAAGGTACTACGCAACCTTTTTACAGTAACGCGTAAGATACTACGCAATCTTTCGACAGTAACGTGTAAAGCACTAAGCAACCTTTTTACAATAACGTGTAAGGCACTACGCAACCTCTCTACAGTTACATAAAAGGTACTACCTTTCTACAATAACGTGTAAGGCACTAGGTAACCTTTCTACAGCAATGTGCAAGGCACTATGCAACCAATGTACGACAACGTATAAGGCACTAGGCAGCCTTTCTACAATAACATGGAAGGTATTATGCAACCTTTGTACAGTAACGTGAAATGTAATAAGCAACCTTTCAAGTCAAATAAAATTAAGTGTTTATTTTCTTATTAATAATAATCCCAACATAGTTTCAGAGTTGTTCAAATACTCATCTAGAGTCAATATATTATTTATACTATATTTAAGGTATAGGAATGATAAGCCTACATTAAATTTTAACTTAGGTAAAAAGTAACTAATCAAAAAGTAAAAAAAAGGTACCGTTAGTATAAAGGGTTGAGTGTAAAAAGCAAAACAGGAGAAAATGTAGTATTATTTTTGGTAAAAAGGGGCTGAAGTAATCAACATTTAAAAAGATTTTAGCCACGTTTTTTAAGTTAGCCCTTCTACCCCGTCTACCCTTTTTGCATTATTTTCCTTTCATAACCTTTAATAGATGCTCTTGTTTTATTCTTTTAGTATTTTTTCCCTTATTCTATTATAGCTTTTTTGCCCGTTTTACCCTTTTTTCACTTAACTTTTTTGATCTTTTTTTAAAGTGAATTATACTTATTTTTATCTTTTTGCACCTTTTTACATGAAGTACTCGGCTTATTACGGTAGAAATAAATAAATTAGGGTAAAATGGTTAGAAAGGTCGAAAGGTCAAAAAGGACAAACATCACAAAACACAATCCATTTAAATAAACCGGTTCGGTGGCGTAGTTAGCTAACGCGCTAGTTTTGTGTTGAGCTTGACTGCCGAGGACGGGGAAATCGAGGTTCGAATCTCGGTCGGGTGAACTGGGGATGGTTTTCCACTCTCCCCCACGCAAATGCGGGTTCGCTTCCTCTAAATTCAACCTTCCTAATTTCTAACCCATAAGCGTAATTAGTACTTAAGCGTATAACCCGAACGGTTAGTAAGACACAGTGCTGATTTTTTTAAAGGTTAAGTAATAAGGAAAAAAAAACTACAAGATAATTATAAGGAATAGGGGGAAAAGTGTTAAAAATGCCAAAAAGTAAATCTAATAAAAATATAAAGGGTATAAAGTTTAAAGGGGTAAAAAACCACACAGAAAAAAGTGTAATATCAATTTCCGAAATCGTTTTCAAAATCAATCAATCTTTTTTAAGTCCTAAAATCTTAAGTTCCAATACCCAGTCCAAAAATTAATCCAATATAAAATAAGTTACACGTTGCAACTCACAGACTTTTTAACTAGTTTATTTAAATGTAACGAAATAATATACATTGTTGCAGACATATTACGAATAAAAGATAATATCCCACCATAAACGAAATACTATAGATACATTTTTACATAACCACATTATTGAGACAGAAAAAAGGAACAATTTTATTTGACAATAACAATGCTCCAGCCCCTGTTTCACCCCCTTAGGAGTTGAATTCCGTAAAACCTCTTCTTATCGAATGTCCACGACCTGAAAGGAGCCTTTATGCTGAATTTCAAGATTCCTGGACCACGGATTAGGGAGATACACTGATGGTCAGTGAGTCGGGAATGCCATCTACCGTATTTCCCAAATCCCTGGGCCTGTAATCTTGAAATTGACAGGTATCTCTCTCTCTCTTTTTATATATATATATATATATATATATATATATATATATATATATATATATATATCTAACAGTAATATGTAAAGAATGAGAACGGCTGAAGTTTAGAGGAAGTTTACCCGCATTCGCGTGGAGGGAAAGTGGGAAACTACTTAGGAGGAGGGGGGATCACTCTTAGTACACCTAGCTGGGATTCAAACCCCGATCTCTTCATCATCGGCAGTCTAGTATATTGCGAGAGACTATTTGGTCACCGAGGTGGGTTCAAATCCGGGCTGAGGAGTCAAGAGTAGGTAGAAAGGTACCGACTCCGACTTCAAAATAAAAACTTGTAAATTATAATTAGGGGAAAAAAATGTGTTGTAGTGTTACATTATTACGAAGCATTGCTTTGTATGGAGCTGAAACATGGACGATAAGGAAAAAAGGAGAATACATTTTTTGGTAAGTATCGATATGCGGTGTTGGAGGACAATAGCGGATGGATCAGGTGACTAATGAAGAGGTCAACTGGATGGGTCACATGAGAAGAAGGTCTTATTGACATACATATTTTATGTTCTATGGATCAAAGAAACTAAGTATAGTCTAATGATTCTCGTTGTGGTGATGAAATGTCCTGTGTTAACATTTTAGTACTTTACAATTTTAAGATATATTAATTAGTAATACATTAACTATAGTAAATTCACCTCTGACAAGACATCTTGTGAATGTGGGGAATGCCAGGCCTCCGCCGTGGTTCGGATTCCACGTTAAACTGTAGGTCCTTCATTTCATCTCATAATCACCCTACCATTACACATTAGCGTAGTTGCGTATAACCCGAACGGTTAGTAAGACGCGGTGCTAATAATAATAACTATAGTAAAATTATTTTACTACAGTTAATTCTTCATTACCTACTAATATATATATATATATATATATATATGGCATTGATGAGAGTAGTCGGAGTCGGACAGTAAAGAGATATAGGAGTCGGAATCGAAGGATTAGCCTCCGAGTCCACAGCTCTGGTCAAAATAACATAAGCTTTATATGCTTCAAATAATACAAATGTTGTACACTACATTTTACTATATTAAAATCGGAGGCTTTAGTTCCCTTTCACAAAGTGAAAGATTAAAAGTATGTAGTCTGAATGTTTTATTGTCCTACATTTAAAATGGATTGAGTAGCAAAAAGGTACCGATACATAAATAAAAACTGACGGCCTACACGTTTCCCCTTCCCGCTGCCACACTCTCATAATTCCCAAGCTATCGCATGCTCTTTGAAGCACTCTCTTTTCCTCTGCTCCGTTCGTTCGTTCTCTTTTTTTGCTATCGACAGAAAAACCAGCACGTCTGCCTTTGCTCGACCCTTGTTCCACTGATAGACATCCAAGTACAGTCTCGTTGCAAACAAGGTACACTCCTGTTTCAATAACACTAGACCCTGTACAACCAGATATACTCATGTTTTAATAATATCATACCCGCACAACTAGATACACTCCTGTTTCAAGAAAATTAGACCCATACAACCAGATACACTCATGTTTTAATAATATTAGACCCGTACAACTAGGTACACTCCCGTTTCAAGAAAATTAGACCCGTACACCCAGATACACTCATGTTTTAATAATATCAGACCCGCACAACTAGGTACACTCCTATTTCAAGAAAATTAGACCCGTACAACCAGATACACTCATGTTTTAATAATATTAGACCCGTACAACTAGGTACACTCTTGTTTTAATAATATTAGACCCGTCCAACTAGGTACACTCCTGTTTCAAGAAAATTAGACCCATACAGCTAGGTATACTAATGTTTCAATAACATTAGACCCCGTACACTCCTGTTCCAATAACATTAGACCCGCACAACCAGGTACACTCATGTTTCGATAATATGAGACTCAGACAACAAGGTGAACTCCCGTTGAACCCTCTTACCTAAGGGAGCAAGATAAGATAAGTAACGGTTTAAACAAGCAAGTCAGCATTCACCTGGAGAGAGTAAAAAACACAATGCAACCAATTAAGGTTTACCCAACCTGTTCCCAGAACCAGTTTAAGTCCCATGGCTTTCTTTAGCAATTTAAACCAGGCCTGAATCAATATTTTGGATAAAAGGCTGCATTGAGAAACTAAATACAATAATGGACTGCAAAATAAAATACGAATTTTTGGAGGACGCAGTTTATTATAAAATATAATTATACAGACAATACATAAAAATAAGTAAGCAATCTATATTAATAAAAGGAAGAGTCTACCGCATAAAGAGGTCTGGAAATTTAAAAATAGTCGCTGTAGACGAACGTGTGCACGCTGAAGAAGACCAGAGTTTTACAATTTTGAATCATGTTTTAAATTATCTAAACACCGGGCAGGAAGTAAAAAGGTTACGGGCAACGCAGGGATTAAATACACTAAATTAAAACTTACCTTTCACGTAAATCATTTAACTAAAAAATAAAAATAAAGTTATCCTCAGTAACTAGTACTAGATGAAACTTATATAAAGATATAAATAAAATTACTTTATAGAATGCAGACAAAAATTAACATTTAATGGCCAAATATTTTCAACCTTTTTATTTAATTTCTTAACAATTTTGCCTAACCTTTCTCTCTATGCGGAACTGCAATTTCCATATAAATTGATGTAAACTGCCGTAGCTAACATTTTACTTATTGGAAAGAGGGTTATTTTTTTTGACAGCATCTGACTCAAAATTGAAGTAGGCCTAATACATTCCAGTAAAGTATTAATTCAAGTCTATTTTGATTATTCGTAAACACACTGTTCAAACAGACTCTCATAACAACTATGTATTGAGCGATGTCCACTTGAAGTGAATATCGACTTGCGGTGTGCTCTGTCAAACATCAAACTCAATATTTAAGAACTGACGAATACAAAATAGTGCCAACTATCACACTAGTATTAATTTTTTGGGGTACCACTATGCTGCCAGTGGTGAATTGATTTTTGTATAAAATAAGAAGCGACTAGAAAAATAAAATTTAAAAGATTTTCTATAGCTATCTCAAAACAGAGGGGATTTTGGAAGTAGGAGGTTGAAAGATTTGATGATTTGTCAAGTAGTCACCGGCTGAAAAAGGTTGGAAACCCCACCTCCACTTTAGAGAGTAGTATGGAGGAACCAAGGAGAATTTAATTTTAGTTTCAAAAACGAGTTAAATTCCAGTGCAGAAACTTCAGAGAAATCAAGTAAAATTTCAAACAACATGCTTATATATTAGATAAGTTTACGTTAAATAAAAATTTAAAAAGCAACCATAGTTACAATCGTAATAGACCGAATTTCCTGTTAAAGAGGTCAAGATTCTAATCTAGACCGGGTGCACTGAGGGTAATTTATCATGAGTTTTCTTCTACTTTATCCACGCTGATACGGATGTAACTACCCTTTTTTTTATATCACGTCTTCTTACCCGATAGGGTTATACACTTATGTACTAATTACGTTAGTGTGTTAAGAATGATGAAGGTTGAATTTAAGGAAGTGCACCCACATTTGCGTGCCAAATCAACCTCAGCACACCCGACCGGGATTTAAACCCCGCCCTCAGCAGTGCAATCAAGTGAGAGAGTGATGGCGCCTTAGTGCTTAGACCATACGACCACCAAAGCGAGTCCTCTTCCTAAAAACTCATTCTTACGTTTTAGATTTACTCGTTAATAGCCATTTTGTTAAATGTTATAAATTGAGTGTCATTGTTCTAAATACAAATTAAAACATTTAATTCTAGTGCCATTGTTCTAAATAAAAACAAAAACATCCAAATCAAGTGTAAATGTTCAAAATACAAATAAAAATATTTAAATCAAGTGTAAATGTTCAAAATACAAATAAAAATATTTAAATCAAGTGTCAATGTTCTAAATAAAAATAAAAACGTTTAAAATAGAGTGGCAATGTTCTAAATAAAAATAAAAACATTTAAAATCGAGATCCAATGTTTTAAATACAAATTAAAACAGTTGAAAAAAAACTGTAGCCCGTTCCCCCAAGTATAAGAGAGACGCACTCCTCTGCACCGCGCTACGAGCGATATTGCCTATATGGTAGGATGGAGTCAAACTATGAATGGTAAAACGCAGGACTCCTGAGGCTCGCTCGGTTTCAGCGCCGAATTGCTGCTGCTCTGTGTTGTTCCCGCTATGTGGATGGCATTAGCGCAGAAAAGCGCGCGGGTAGGGGGGGAAGGATGTATTTTTACCCCACACCAACCATTTTGGGGGTAAAAATTATAGTTTTTACCCCCTCAAAATAATATAATAAAACGTTTAAATAATGTAAAAATCTTGTTAAGGCAAGATACAAAGTTTACACTAAGTTAACATAGTAAAAATAAAATGTGATTGAGGCACACACTGAAGAGATTTTGAAAACTCTTTTAAGACTTGGTTATACCAGCCACACCAGTTACTGTAGGAAGAAGTTTTTCAATGCTTCAACGCATAAAATCTATCTTCGCTCCACGATGAGGCAACGTAGACAAATGTATGTATTCTAGCGTTTGGCATGTTTAAAATAAAGGGGTAAAATGGACAATGGGACCGTTAAATATTACATTATTTACCCTGGTCTTTTTAATTCTCAAAAATGTTATCCCTTAAAACAGCATATGACTATATTCATCCTTCCCCCAAATAAAAACGTTCCTGCGCCACTGCAGATGGATGAACTATAAGCGAGCAGTTTTTGTTAAGAATAAAATACTGGACTCGTCCTAATATTAATTCTCGTTTTCGAATGGCAATCCCGGAATCCTTGGTCCAGACCCACTAAAGGTGCGTGTGTATAAACTTATAGTCTAGAGGGAAAATGGAAGCGAGGCTTAGCCAGCTCGTGTCGGTATATCAAAGTGAATCCGACCGGCAACTTGGTCTAAATGGTCAGCACCCCTGGCTACTGATATAGAAGTCCCAGGTTCAATTCCCTGTAGTAGCCTAAGTATTTTTTCCCGAAAGGAGGTATGTTCCTATTGTCAACATAGTCTGGTTAGATAAGATTATAAGTTAGGTTTAAGATTTCCACTGACTCCACACCTTAATAACCACTATCATCACATCATCTCATAGCGGGTATGACGTGTAGACAACCTCCCAAGTAGTATTTCCTGGACAATCCTCTTTTCCCACAGAGTGACTGGGAGTCTACACACACGGTGACCTAATTAGATACTGCATCTGTCACGGTGAGATGTTATACGAAGGGAGAAAAAAATAAAAGAAAGCTGCACGCACGTCTCGTAGTTTGACCTCTCGACCTGCCTCGCTGCAAATTGGCCTCTAATGTATACGCACCTTTAAAGTTTTTTTTTCTCCTAAGTACGCACAGCATCTATTGTTCAAAGACAATGTTAAGCCGGTCACCCACCGATCTGACAAAAGTCCCGTGCTGTCATATGACAAATTGTTAGACCCGGTGAGCGACAATGATGTGACAAAGGCCGGACAAAATTCAAGCCCAGTTACTGTCATGGCGTCATGTGAAGATGGTATAGATCTTTTACTTTTAAGTAGTTGTTCTTTATTGATATTGGAAGAAGAGGAGGCCAGGCAAAGAAAGTGTTGGAGGGAGCCTCTGTAAGAAGAATGATATATTTTAGTGTTTTTAAATAAATTGAGAAAAAGATGAAAAGAATTTCAAAAAATGTCACCCGCATGGGTGTAGAAACTTTTAATTTTCTTTGTTTGTTAATTGAAAACAAGATTACGAACCTTCACACAAAGCATCACAACGAGATATTGCTCATAAGATTAATGTAACAACAACAACCACAACAAAAACTTAGTAATAATAGGAGGACCTGCTTCAGGGAAGGTTTTGTCAGACGAACAAAACCCATCGGACAAAAGGGCACGAACTTTCATCGGACATTTGTTCGATGTCATATGAATGTCAGATGATGTCACAGGACTAAATTTCTTGTATGAATGTATTTGTCAGATTGGTGGGCGACCGGCCTTTAGGCCTAATGTTGCTTTTCAACTATAATCTGTGACAGAAAAAATGATAAGTGTCGTGTGTTGTTCGTATGACCTGCTTAATTGTGTACAATGGTTTTATAAAAATGAACGACAAACTACCGTACGGTAGAACCACCACTAGTCCTTTAAAAGAGCAATGAAGCGTATCACCCGAATGGGTAGTAGCCTAAGACGTGGTGAAAGGTTTATTGGCCAGTCGAGAACAATAAACGTTATACCGTTTAACTGTACGTTCCTGAAATATTTATAGATGATCTAGTTTCTGGTTGAAAATACTTTATTTAACATTTCAAAAAACTATCAACTTGCGCTTTCAAACGGCAACATAAACGTTTGACTTAATGTGGATTCACACGTTAGCTGAAAAACATGAGAACTGAAATATGGTCACGTGATTAGCTCCAAACAAACAAAATGTGCAAACTGCGTGCACCAGTGGGGACAATCTCAGCTCTGGCCACACTTCTACATTAAATGTGTGTGGGAGAGAGAACCAATTAAATTAAAAAAAAAAGACTGAATACGCGCCTGCGAATCGAGATCAAGCAGAGAGCTGATTCAAAATAACTGATTAGATTAAAATAATGTTTGTCATTGTGTGTTATTTTCATAAAACAATACAATAATTATCATTATTATTAGAAAACATTCATCTTGACAGTAATCTAAACTATTTGTATAGCCACTAGAAAATTAACAGTTTTTAAGTTTGTGCAAAGCATCATGGGTCAACTTACATTTTTACTAACATGTGAGTTGCTGCGCCCTGTAGAAAGATCTTGTAGGCGGCCATCTCAATAGCAGAAAAAAATGCCACTCAACACATGGTTATCATTTACTGAACATGTTATCTAAAAAATTTATGATAATGATGATGGTGGTGTCCCGTTCACCAATCTAAAATGCTATGCAGTGCAAGGACGTCCGGCGAGTAAAGTTTGTATTCGCGTCGCAAGCGGCCCCCTGGAAGGTTGACGCTGGTGTCGCGCGCGTCATTAATGATATCTGACGTCACCATCTCGAGACAGATCACCGCCACAGGTGGAGGAGAGGCTCGCCTTTCGACGAAACAGAACCGACGTCACACCGATGTTGGCAACGTTACAGTCGTCACACCCCTCCCTTTCCAAGTACGTCCCGAACATTTAAAAGGGCCATTTCATCTCGCAAATAGGGGATCATCCATAAGTCACGTAACGCTGTTGAGTGGGGGATGGGGAGACTGAGCTTTAGTGTCAATATGGTGTTACGTGGGCGGAGAGTGGCCACATCACGATGTTATGTAACACAGACCTTATACTTAAGATTATAATGTTGAAAGCATAATATTATTGTTCATGTTTTCCCCGTTGGTAAAGATAATTACCTCCTTTGGTTGTCGCATGGTCTAAGGCGTCCCTCTTGTGTTGGACTAGACTGCCGATGACAAAGATATCGGGATTCGAATCCCGGTCGGGTGTACTGAGGTTTTTTTCAAAATGGTTTTCCCCACCTCTCTGCGCAAATGCGATAATCTGAACAGGTAGTAAGACGTGGTTCTAAATAAAAATAAACATACTAAGGCCTATAGGACGTAGCAGGTTGAAGCGCTGTAAGGTATATCAGTGTGCGTATCAAAAATATACCCCATCATCTTGCATTACTGTGTAATCGGATTTCAGTTCTTTCAGCTTCTCGCATGTTGTGCCGCGCATGCGTTGCTTGGCCAACCACGGAAACGGACAAAATATGCTTGTAGGTGTACTTCATCCATACGCATGTAATTCCGGAAAGCATCAGCTTATAATTCAGGCGTGATCGTCGCAGCTTGACAGTGTCCCGTTTCGACATTGAATTTCACCTCCACACACACACATTTCTTTCACCGTTTTTCAACAATACGAGGTTTAAAACTTTGGTACAACCCGTATTATGGAAGCAAATCTTCACCCTCTTGTTGACGAGACATCTTCGCATGAAGTAAACCAGCAATATCAAATGTGGACGATAAAATACGACCCCCGTTTAATGAGCTGCAAGATGATCATTCGTCAGAAATCAAGAGTGTGTGTAAGGGGTACCCCAGTTTTGGAAGATAGCGGTTCTGCAACTTGATACGTGTAATGCGACCTTTACTTATGAAATAATGACATTCACTCTTGATGTGAAAAGTTACGTAACACAGGCCGGAGGGGGGATAGATCAGGCTTAATGTATACTCGGTGTTGTAGAGGGGAAAAGGGAAGAGGAGGTAAAAAAGGAAAGGAAACGACGTTACGTGGTTTATGGATGACCCTCAACACCTAGCCTAGGAAGGAACTTTTAAAAGCCCAGGTCACGATTAACTAACCGGGAGATTAAATACAAGATTACGCTCGAGCCAGAAATAACATAGGAGTACTGTTTCTGTATTTTACATTTTGCTGTATATTTAAAATATAGTAGAGTATAATGGTTTCGCTAGTCCCAATCTCACTAGTTTCTAACATAAAACATAAAATCGCGGGGCGAGACTTTATCAAGCTGTATTATCTGTTAGGGTTATTTTATTAGATACTTAAAAACTAGGTAGACTATGGGTAAATAATGGGGAGAATATGAAGGAAATTAACACTTGCCTGGAGAGAGAATGATAAGCTAATAATGTATGAAATTATTTCCTGAAATAACCGGTCGAGAATCTAAACTCAGTCTCCACCAAGAACAAGATTATCTTGATGAAAATGTTTAAAGGTGCCGCCTCACTAACGGATATTGGGGAGGCAGTGAGTGGTGAGCAGGCCACGAGTGAAGGTGGTGGGTGGCTGGATAGGTGGGTGGTGATCGGAGCAAGATACACATTCGATCAGTTAGATAACAGAAGGCTAAATTTAAATTATATCAATTAACGGCCAATACGTAATTGAAGTACTCAACACACACACAGCAGCCATCCTAAGATTTATAGTAGTCTCGGCGTTATGGCCTCCCACAGAATTTTTTTAATGTATTTTTGGGTCAAAGAGTGGTTACAAAAAGGAAATCCCTTGTCACACATGAAATTTATAAGGGAGCTTAGATTTTTAAGCAATGAAGAATAAAAAATTATGTATGCTAGGAACGTACACATCGTCGGCTGATGTCCCAGTTTTCTTTGATATTTTTACTTTCTTCAAATTCTTTACGAAAAGCGATTCTTTAATTATTAATTGTGTTTCTTAATGGTTATTGTGTCATTGACGTATTGAGTGTCTTATAAAGTTATATTAATTCCTGAAATCCTTTCTTCCTTAGGTTTATATTCGCGTAGAATTTATCTTTAACTTTCCATAAAAGCGTATAACCCGAACGGGTAGTAAGACGCGGTGCTAATAATGAACTTTCCATAAAAACGGACGTAATTTGATATATTTAAGACACACTTCCTTAGGAATTATAGTTTTTTCCCCCATTGATATGAAGGCAAAAATCTAGCTAACAAAATTGTCTGCATTTAGTTCAGTACTACACACATGCAGTTAGTTTTCTGCTTAGTCAAGTTGCACAAGACAATGGTCAATTTCCATGGTATTTTATTTTTGAAAAGTGGGTAAATATGTTTAAAGAACAACTAACTTAATGAAAATTAAGTCTTTTATTAATGTACATATCAAGTTTTTAAAATTATTTTCCAATTAATTTTTAACAACATTGCATGTGAACCTGAGACTCATTTACTGAAAAGCGTTCTTAAATATTAAGACTAAGTTTTAGACAATGCTTGAAATAAAATATTTTACGATACGTCAAAATAGTAAAATAAAAGTTACAATCGTGTAACATTGGTTGTTATGTTACTAAATATTTTATAGAAAACTTCACTCAAACACTTATGTCCGCTTTTTTATGTTTTTTTTTTTTACAAAAACAGTAAAAGTGAGTTAAGAATATATCAAAGGTTGTACTATTGTAAACCGGTTTGTCGTGGGAAGCCGACCCCAGAAGTAGCGAGGTGACTTCGGAAACAATTCAAGAAAAGGGTAACAATAATAGTACTCAGTGGGTTGATCCCAAGCAGGGCACTATTAAAGTGCTTCCGTTATAGTTTTAAAAGGTCATGGAAGACGATATAATCTGTTAAGATTTGAGAACTCTAGGAAAATAGGCGCAATATTAATACACGATATATCTACAATGATTTAAATACATCGTTAGGCATACAAATAAATTTGTTTTGAATGAAAATATATAATAATCCAACATTTAAAATTATTTTATTTTTGTATACTTAAGACAGAATCTTCAAATAACAAAATAAACAAAATAGATTTGATATTCTTTGGAAAGTTATCTAATCTTAAATGATAACCAATTTGTTTTATAAAGTGCAAAACGTCCTAACCTGCCTGACACCACCGATAACATGCCTTTAAAGTCATTCGAACATCAACATTTTATATCACCATTTTACAAGTGTTCCTTCTGTACACCTCATATATATATATTCGAAGTTGTATGGTCCTTTCATTCATTGGAATTCATTCAACCTTTTATTGTTCGCGTACACCCAAACATAATTTTCTTCAACTCTGTATCAGGTGACCTGGCGGTCTAGGGGTAAGGTGTCGGACTTCTGTGTTGGGGGTCCGGGGTTCAATCCTCGCTCCCGGCACAGATTTATCTGATTACCAAACCCTTCCTTCACCTCTGACAAGACATCTTGTGAATGTGAGGAATGCCAGGGCTCCACCGTGGTTCGGATTCCACGTTAAACTGTAGGTCCTCCATTTCATCTCACAATCACCCTACCATTACACATTAGCGTAAGTGCGTATAACCCGAACGGGTAGTAAGACGCGGTGCTAATAATAATAAATAATAAAACTCTGTATCCCCATAGTTGTTAAAGGTTAGTGTAAGTTAGGCGATTGGCACTTTTTATTTGGCATGGAAATGCAGAGCCATGAGAACAAAAGGCAAATAGGTGTGGCGTTTCGCTTTCGAATGAGTCTTCAACCTGACAACACCGTAAAACCATTACGTACCAAAGGATTGAGGCGACGGGATGCCACAACACGCCATTGTATAAAATACGACACTGAAAGTAAACACTATTATTGTATTGAGTGCATCATGTGAAACGATTTGTTTGGTTTTATTAGGAAACCATCTTCCAATTGTTTGCATCTAAGTTTATTGTCTCAAAACGTTTTCAGGTTGTATAAGTTAAACGTTTCCCATATTACATCTATTCTTTTGCTCACTTGGTGGCGTGCTTGTCTGAAGCTCAGAACTTCACGAGATCGATCTCAGCTCGAAATTTATATTTTAATTTTTTGTCGGAATAAAAAGATACTTGTTAATAATTTGAATTCAGGAAAACATTTTATTTTCTCAGCTATTTTTAAAATATAAATATGCCATAAGGTTTTTAATATTCGAAAAATAATAATAATAAGGTTGGTTAGCCTTATTTTTAAATATGTACATTATGTCATAAATCCCATTAATTTAATTTTTAAATAATCACCTACATACAAAATTTCAAAATAAATCTTTTTTAATATACTACCTTATTTAGGCCCTTGGCCCTGTCGAGTTCAAGTCTAAAACCTATTTTGTGTGATGGCTTCACAACCGACCAAAGTATCCTTCCGCACCAACAAGAACAGATGAATCACGGAAACCTTAGATGGTGCTAAGTTTTCTCGAGAACGAGTGAAATTTTTATGTAATTATTTTCAACACCCATTCTAAGAAATGTATCAATGTTTATTAATTGTTACACTTTCTTATTTTTTGTTATGAAGCCGGCAGTTTTTTATTAAAAAATGTCAATTTTATCGATATTTGATTACTGTTAAAATCAAAGAGGAGGTATGTATATAAAAAGTATAAATTAATCAACATGCTTCTATTCTTGAACAAACCGTTTCCGAAAAGAAAATTGCAAAACAATCAATATTCTTTGAAGATAACCGTTTGTTCCCATGGCTCTGTATTTCCACGTCTTAAGAAAAGGGCCAATCGCCTTAAATTATTTTTTTAAGAAGAATATTTTGGTAGTCTATGTAGGTTCAAATACCTTGTATACTTCTATAAAAGAATATTTAAAACAGATTATATGCTCATTAATACAACTTTATTTATAATTTAAATTGGGAGGTTTTTTTCTAGTCTTAAATAAATTGAAGATATCAGTATTTGAACACGCAAACTCAAGTTAACGAGGATGTCACGTTACCATCTAAGCCAAGTTGACGGCTAAAAAAAACTTGAAAAAATTAAGATCTATGTTTATAATTTCACACTAAACCCATATTTTTATTGAAGGATTGAGTAAAGTGTCCAAAGCAATATTATTTTTTACTTCTATAAACCTACTCTGTACAATAATAGATTTATTTAAACAAAATCACTCTCAGAAGGTTGCAACCGAAGAGGGGAATGGCGTCCATCTTGTTTTATTATGTTTTACTCGCCAAACAAACCCTGTCTTGCACGGTATGAGGCTGGCGAGAAAAATACGTCGCTAGTCGATCGTGTGACGTCAGTTTTCGCAGCGAGGCCGTTTCAAAATTAGGAGTTTGCGAGATTGTGTGCGAGATGAGAAAATATGTTAGCGACTCGCCACCCACACGTTTCAAAATTAGGGGCCCTGATCTCGATGTATATGTGAAAAGATCACGGCCACACACCTCAGGGGCTGAAGCCACCAACCGATGAAATGGGACAGCGGCGGATTCGAAACAAAAGGACCAATGTTCTCCCAGGGACTCTCACCAATAGGGCACACTTACCAATAGAAAATAAAAAAGCAACGGGGCACACTCCCCATACAAAATCAAATGGACAGAATGTATACATAGGTCAATTACCTCAGGATGGTGAAACCTGAACAATAGCCAAGCGGGTTTGCGTCAAACCAGCTGGCATCACAATGATCAACCTATATTACAGCAATGTTCCGAACGGTTGGGGACCCTACTATGCCAGTGTTTTATGTTTTCCAAAAGGATTTCCCATTTTTGAAGACAACTTAGATTGAAGAAAAGAGTACTAAAGTGTAATATTTCACTAAGCTGACTAGTGTGAAGCCATATAACTTACGCTTACAAGATGATTTATTATTATTATTATTATTATTATTATTAGCACCGCGTCTTACTAGCCATTCGGGTTATACGCACTTAAGTTAATGTGTAATGGTAGGGTGATTGTTGAGATGAAATGAAGGACCTACAGTTTAACGTGGAATCCGAACCACGGTGGAGGCCTGGCATTCCCCACATTCACAAGATATCTTGTTTGAGGTGAAGGAAGGGTTTGGTAATCAGATAAATAAGTGCTGGGACCGAGGATTTAACCCCGGCCGCCAGCACAGAAGTCCGACACCTTGCCCCTAGACCGCCAGGTCACCCAGGATGATTTAAGAGTGATGAGTAAATACATCTTCTGTCGCTTTACAACTGTTGTTTAGGAGGTAATAAGACACGTTTGAATCAGTGTTTTTAATTATTCAGTAACTTTTTCATCCAACCAAAAACCTTGTATATTAAGCCATCATTTTAATGTCCCAAATTAACAAATATTCCAGTATACTAGATTTTTCAAAATACCTGTGTTTTCCCGGTGTGGGGAAACCCTGGTACATATTACGAAAAATATAGATAAGTTGTCTGAAAAACAAACACACACATAAACATGACGTTAATCGTGCAAATGGAAAAAAGGTATAACAAAGCAAATTAAATTTGTGATATCACAAACATTTTAAAATGGAATTAAATTTTTTTAAATGTTTCAAGTAGGTATTAAATAGTAAAAGTGAAAAACAAGCTTATATTATTTAACGAAATAATTTCCCGCCGTGGCCAATGCAATCACACATACCCCCTGTGACTTTGAATCAACGAACGCGCCAATGTAGAGAGCTGCTGTTTAACGACTGAGAGAATGGCTCTTAACGCAATACAATAGCGGCGTTACAAGACTGTTAAAGTGCAACTCAAGTACGGGAAAGTTAAATACTAAGTTACCCATTGTTATGTGGTTTATTGAGGCAAAAGTTAGTTTTCTTATGCGAATGTTTACGTGGAAATGGACACGTTACTGTCTAAAGAGAAGGTGCTAGACGTGCAGAGGTAGAATAAAAAAAAATACGGAACAGAAAAAAAGAGGCTTGTAACCGTAGCAGTGGGGTTACGTGGGTGTTCAATTTTCATAATAAGATCCTTTTTAGAAAATACTGAGCATACATTTTTTCTACCAAAATTGATAATATTTAGTGTAATTTTTTGCATTTATATATCTCAACAATTCTTGTATATCTGTCTTGGGCACCTTTAATTGACGGTGACTTTTTTTTTTCTTTCGCGCTTCTCGTCAAATATCGTCAGCTACGCTCATGACACATTTTCAAGAACTGTTGTTAGATCAGGGATATCGACATTCAGATAAGGCCTAGTTCAGTGACGATAATAATAACAATAATAATATGGCGTGCCAGGGTTACATAACTCGTAGCCCAGTTTATGGAAAGATCAGCCAGTAATAATGTACATTCTCAGGGGACACCCGAATGTACTAATCATACATCCTTTCTGTGGAGGCTCTTTCCATGTCCCGATGAGATGTGGTGATGGTAGCAGTATTTATGAGGGAGTGGAAGGAGCCAGTGGAAACACTTAAAGCCTAACTTAAGACTAAATAAACCAAACCCTGGTGACTTTTGGGTAGTTCACTTTTCGGGGAAAATACCAAAGGTATCATCCGGGAATCGAGCTTAGGATCCCTAGGATAGTAGACAGATGCACTGACACCTACAGTCCGCAGTTAGTAGTAGTCTGGTAACAATGGGTCAAGTTCCTTCACGACACCTCAATGGATTATAAGTAGCTCGAGTGAAATAGCCTAGTTCCAACACTTTTACGGGAGTTTGGGAGGTGTGGGGAGGNGGGGGGGGGGGGACGAACCCCATCTCCCTACATTGCATGGAAGTCTACGGGAAAAGGAAGAACTTCGCTTACAAAATTAAATAAGAACAAAATTCATAATCGCATTAAAGGTTAGATTAAGTTTGGTTGGGTAAGAGCCATGTATTATATGTACAATTTTTGGAAGGTTCGAAAGCTAAATTTGTACCGTAATAGTTATTTTAAGACTTATTTTTTTGAATTGGTATTCCTATAATGAATCAAGTATTCATCCAGACACGAAAAGTAAGTTTAAGTTTGGTTGAGTAGGAGCCATAATTTGGAATATATAAACTATGGAAGAATTGAAAGATAGGTTTATACTAATTTATTGGACCTGGACTTTCTTCTCCCCCGTCCCCCAACCCTAGTGGTGGAACTAGACTATGCCCTTTCAAATAACTATGTGTAAAAATTAAACGAAATGTATCTACTTAATATATTTTGTCAAAAAGAATTATTGAAAAATAAAATAAAAAATATTTATCTTGGCTCACGTTCCCTTCCAACCCACCTTAAAATGTATTTTTGTCAATCTATCAAATGTTTATTATTATTATTATTACTATTATTTGCACCGCGTCTTACTACCCGTTCGGTTTGTACGCACTTACGCTAATGTGTAATGGTAGGGTGATTGTAAGATGAAATGGAGGAACTATAGTTTAACGTGGGATCCGAACCACGGTGGAGGCCTGGCATTCCAAACTTTCACAAGATGTCTTGTCAGAGGTGAAGGAAGGATTTGGTAATCAGATAAATCTGTGCCGGGAACGAGGATTGAACCCCGGACTCCTAGCACAGAAGTCCGACACCTTACCCCTAGACCACCAGGTCACCAACAAACCTTTTTGTCACCGCGTCTTACTACCTGTACACGCATGTACTAATTAAACTAATGAGTTAAGGATAAGGAAGGTTTAATTTATAGTAAGTTAACTCGCATTTGCATAGAGGATGAGTGAAAAACAATTTTGGAAAAAACCAACGTCAGTATATCCGACTGGGATTCAATCTCCGATCCACCTATCATCAGCAGTGTAATCTAACACGAGAATGTCTTAGATAGTGCTTCCACCGGAATCAGTTATTGAATGTTGATGTCTTATTAAATCTTTTAAGTTCGTCCCTCAACCTCAGTGTCACTAAAAGCTAAATTAAGAGCAAAACGAATAGATGGTCATTCATGCTTCAAATCATAAAACGGAAGAATACAATTAAGATTAATGTAAAAGTAGGTGTGTTTTTTTATCTGTCTGGGTGACCTGGCGGTCTAGGGGTAAGGTGTCAGGCCTCTGTGCTGGCAGCCGGGGTTCAATCCTCGGTCCCGGCACAGATTTATCTGATTACCAAACCCATCCTTCACCTCCGACAAGACATCTTGTGAATGTGGGGAATGCCCGGCCTCCACCGTGGTTCGGATCCCACGTTAAACTGTAGGTCCTCCATTTCATCTTCACAATCACCCTACCATTACACATTAGCGTAAGTGCGTATAACCCGAACGGGTAGTAAGACGCGGTGCTAATAATAATAATTTTATCTGTCCCCTACTCCGTGTATTTGGTATCAGGAGACAACGAACATCCAATAATCCCGCAAAACACGGGACTGGGGTAGGGCAGTCCTGTAGCCAACTGTCCTCCCGAACCACTCACCCACCAGAGGGGACGGACGGTGGATATCAAGCAAACCCAATGGAAGTGGAAGCCAGCAAGCGTGGTTTGGTCGCTGCTTGCCGCCCGCCCGAGGCTCGACAGGAAACGGCAGCGCTGAGTTTCCTAACAGTTCGTGTGACGTGACCTACAAACAGGCTCACGGCCTCGACAACAGTGGAGCTTAGATAAGTTGAGAGGGAACCTCTCATTTCACCCCCTGCCGCAAAGGTTGGCCACTGAGGGAGGGGGAAGCAGGGGAAGAGGCCTAAATCTGACTCATCAACTTAGAAAAATGCGTGGATCTATCAAGACACTTGGACTAACTTTTACTCTCAACCTTTCTTAAATGTATTCAATATAATTACTACACAACGCCCCACACCAGTTAAGTTTACTTAGGACTTGCTTCGGTAAATATTCTTTTCAAATTTAATTATATCCCAAATTTATTTGAAACACATTTTGAAAACGGACAATGTACAACAGTTTAATATTACACTGCTTACAAAGACACGTTAAAATATATAATCTCAATCTTTGATATAAAAAAAATCCCAGATTAAATGTTTTCTTATGATAGCGACTGCTCAGTATTTTTCTAATAATGAACCATTCTATTTGCTTTGTATAAGACTTTTTCTTTTAGATAACACTGTTCAAAAGGTAGTCAATTTTCCTTTATTTATTAAATAATATAAACTACAAAAATAAGCTGGTTGACGCTTCAGCAAAAGCTTTACAAACTTATATTTTATTCAGTGTGTTCTTAGTGGATATCAATATATCACAAGGCTATTAATTCCTGTTAATTTAACGAAGAAGTGATAAGGAGATTTATGACCAGAATCTACGTTTCACCGACTGAGTGTGGACATAAATATAATTTAAGTAACTCAGGGCTGCCACTATTTTGTTACTACCAAATTCCCCGTTTTTCTAGGCAGCTTAGATTGAAGAAAAGAGTAGTAAAATTGTATTCTTCATCAAACTGAAGTGTGAAGTTATATAATTTTAGTTTAAATTCGGTGCCGGCACAGATTTATCTGATTTCCAAGTCCTTCCTGCACCTCTGACAAGACATCTTGTGAATGTGGGGAATGCCAGGCCTCCACCGTGGTTCGGGTTCCACGTTAAACTGTAGGTCCTTCATTTCATCTCACAATCACCCTACCATTACACATTAGCGTAAGTGCGTATAACCCGAACGGGTAGTAAGACGCGGTGCTAATAATAATAATATAATTTCACAAATTTACGGCAAAAAACATACAACAACTACAGTAGCCCCATGGCTTCTTTGGTGCTGACTGACAGCTCACAGCTGACTGCTGACAGTCAACATTTAGGTATATACCTCAATTTTGACCGTCAGAAGTGGTAGCTGCTAAACACATGTTTTTACAGATCATATGGGTTGGCGTAGGGATACATAATTTGGTCTGGTAACTTTTCAAAGCCATCAGTCAGCACCAAAGAAGTCATGGGGCTAGTGTACATTCATACACCACATACAAAATCTTATCGTGATCAATAACAAATATTGTTCTACACAGAGTACTATTAACATATTATTGTTTATTTAGTTAATGTTTTTGAGCTAATTATTAGGAACACGAGACTCTAAACTAGTGTAATTTAACGACTTTGCTGAAGGAAGAAGCACCAACTACTGGCAACAACGACAGCCCAGCATTGCCAAATTTGATATACATTTGAAGGAAGACTGATCACGGAAAACAAAGGAATGACAACGCTGTTGCTCAGTAGTAAGCGTGCAGTTCCCTCAGCAATGAAGTCAGGTAGTAGACTGGTCGCTACTTGCCCCGTCACCCGGTCAGCCATCAGGCTGTATTGATAAACAAAGATGAAAGAACATTATGCACTATGATGAGCGTAAAATACAATTCATGCTACAGTGGTTTCTTGCTTGTCAAGCAGAAAATGAGGGAGAATTGAGGAATAGTGTAATTTGTTCTTCCTCCACAATCCAACCACGAGTGAAGATAGCCAAAAAAGTTGTTTCTTTCGATACCGGAGTGTGAGTACTAATATTATTTTAAGTATCGGGAAAAAAAAGCATCGAGTAAAAAAAAATATTAGTATCGAAAGGAAAATATTGATCGATATTAGTAAGGTATCGATACTTTTTTCACATCCCAAGATGTGAAGTGACAGAAGATGTATTACCCATCAATCCTAAACCATTCTCTTTTAAACTAAATTATTATTATTATTATTAGCACCGCGTCTTACTACCCGTTCGGGTTATACGCACTTACGCTAATGTGTAATGGTAGGGTGATTGTGAGATGAAATGAAGGACCTACAGTTTAACGTGGAATCCGAACCACGGTGGAGGCCTGACATTCCCCACATTCCCAAGATGTCTTGTCAGAGGTGAAGGAAGGGTGTGAAATTATACTTTTATGTGTATATTAATATATGTATTTGAATAAGTGTGTTGTTAACAGTTGAAATGTAACAAAATTATGGAGTCTCCGGCTTGTTACAAGCAATTACATTCCAAGAGGAAAATATTAAGTAGTAAAGAAAGGGCAATGGTGTTAAGAATCTACATATAATTTCGTTGAGACGGAACTTGTTCAGCAAATCCTCTAGTCATATACCACTCGCGCATCGGGGAGATTCTTCACTCTGCCCAAAATAATGTAAAGATTATTCCAAACCTTGCACCAAAAAAATGCGTTAACAATAATTAATAAATAACCTAATTCAAAACAACTGCTTTGGAGTCCTATGTTAGTAAACAATTGAAGCTTTTACAATAGTTGGATAGAAAATAGTCGTCGTATGATAAAACTGACCTTTATGAGATGCAACGGAGAACAAAACATCGTCTTCGTATAACGGACAGATACAAGGTGGCATTTGTGGGATACCTCAAATAAGTACGTAGCCTTTAAACGCTACCATTGACGAACACAAAGAATTATTGTACTAAAAGAAGTTAACAAGGTTTTTATTTTTAAAAAAAGTTTAGAATGTTATACAAAACGCAAGTAGTTTATGCCTTCAGTAGTGTAGGTAGTAATGATAACTATTCAGATTAAAATACAAATTTTTTGATAACTGCGCTAACCAGTGGCGGTGGAACCTTATTTGCGTTAAGAGGGGTTAACAAAAAGTAATGTTTTATAAGGATTTAGCCTCCAAGGCCAAAAGGTAAGAGGTATTTTCTTGGAAAATATTTGAAAATATAATGGAGGCTACAATATATTTGGAGTGGTCTTCCTTAAGAAATTTTTCGAATTTGGAAACCATTTAAAGCTATTTAGAATAACTCATATGGATTTTTTTTAACTTGATGCCTCTAGAAACTATTTTAACTAAAGTAGTCCTTGCTTGCCTGAAATGTTTTGAAAATTAGATGCCTCCCAAAATTATTTGAAGTAGTCCTTTCTAATAAAATCTTTGAAATTTGATTACATTTAGATGCTGTTTGGATATTGATGCTAGGCCATAATTCCGTTTAATATTCGATAATATAAGAGCTTAATACCACAACCTAGAGGGGGGCAAATTTATATCAAGTAGGGCCAATTCTTTCCGCCACTAATCTCAACACATTAAGGTAGGCGTGTAGGGGACACAAGAAAGGGTGTATTTTTGCAGTTTTTATAACAATTTTTTTTTGTGGTCAAGAGAAATAAAATTTTGTTCCAGTAGAAATAGAGTGTTGGCTAATTTTCTTCAAATTGTGATATCAACAGTTATTGAATATCTGTCATGAGCATAGCAGCATTAAATTAGAAAATTTTTGAAAGAAGTAAAAAAGTTGTCACTAAATTTTAGGACACCCTTGACAGATATTCAAGAATTGTTAGGATCACCATGTGAAGAAAATTAAACTTTATGTGTCTACTGGAGAAATATTTGAATTATTTTAAGTAAAAAAAAAGTGTTTATGTAAAAACTGCAAATACACTTACCCTTTTTCGCATTTCCTACAGTACCATCATAACTAAGTCGATACATTATTTTAGCCAACGAACGACCTTGTAAATGAATGAATCACTGCCGGCTGGCGGGAATGGTGTCACATTTGAAAGTTGGCTTAGCATGGAGATAATAATCAGCAACTAATTACTGTAATGAAATAATTAAAACTCATATAATAAATTGAAAATCCCTATTAGCTTTTAGATTTGTGTTTATTTGTGAATTAACGTAATCACTCACGTTTAACAAGATTAAAAATAAAATGTTCGATAAATGTGAAAAAATTACTTTAATAATACTGCTTTCCAAAAGGTTTTGAAAAAGGAGAGAAAACATAAATTTACATAAAATAGATTTAAAATTTTAATGGCAATTTTTTTATAGCGTAGTGAAAATTTAGCAAGTGAGCGTAGCGAATGTGTAAGTTCCTTTTTGCAAGATAGCTGATACCTTTCCGCCTAACGCACCCGGAGAATCAGGTCTGCGGGGATCTAGGAGGGCAATACGCGCGCAACTGTTCATCTCAGCCACTGAAGGCGACCAGTAAGCCAGTTATCCCCAACTCGTGAGTGTTACGTTCTGGCCAAACAAAGTGTGTTTCAAAGGTTTCTTTCAGTGAAGTTTAGTTTAGTGATTGTGACTTGAATTTTAATATTTTATTGAGATTGTTCGAAATTTCGTATTATAATATATATGAGTAATGTTTTATGATTTAGTGTAGGAAGCATAGGAAAAAATGGGAGGCGCTATAGAAATTAACAATGAATATTTCAGTTCAGTTGACTATTTGTTGGATAATTCCACTGAGGCTTTGTCTTTTGAACGAAACGTGCATTTAAAAGGGAAAATACCAGGACCAAAATTAGATATTTAACATAAGGTATAGGTTGGTGCAAAGTGCTAATTATATATGTATATATAGTATGATCGACATTTATAATAAATACATTTATATTATATATACATATATAAATAAGGGCTATCGTAATTATATGTGTGTGTGTGTGTATTATTATAAACCACTGGATTAGACCAATCTCAGCAGCTCTTATTTTAGTTCGTCTAGTTTAAAGAGTTTGATATTGTGTAGTAGGTAGCAGCTATAGAAAGCATCGCCCACCCAAAACAAAGCTATTCAAATTTGAAGTTTCCACTTTAAAATATATATATATATCCATACATGTTTTTCAAGTATTATAGCGGCTATTTGAAAATTTTCAGATGATAATAATAATAATAATTATTATTATTATTATTAGCACCGCTAATGTGTAATGGTAGGGTGATTGCGAGATGAAATGGAGGACCTACAGTTTAACGTGGAATACGAACCACGGTTGAGGCATGGCATTCCACACATTCACAAGATGTGATTAATACACGTCTTGTCAGAGGTGAAGGAAGGGTTTGGTAATCAGATAAATCTGTGCCGGGACCGAGAATTGAACCCCGGACCCCAGCATAGAAGTCTGGCACCTTACCCCTAGACCGCCAGGTCACCTTTTTCAGATAATTAAAAGAATAGTATACGCAGAGGAATTAAATTAAATTATACACTAAATTGATTCGTGCGAAGTCGTATATAATTGGGGTTTTGAACAGGATGATTCAACTTTGACTTAATTTTTCAGTTCACTTTTGCATCCATGCAAAGAAAATACTTCTTAAAGCTTGCAAGTAAATGTCCTAAATTCGCAAATATTTTAGTTGTGTTTTATTGTAATATTTCCTGTGATTTAAAAAAAAAATTGAGTTCTGTTTTTTTCTCCGGTTCTTCTGGTATGGTAACCCTGAAATTGACAGCTACAAAGACTCAAAAATAGCTCTTTACTGCTAAGCAATAAATGAACCTTATTATCAAGTACGTCCCTAATACTGGGTTCGAGTACCGTATTCAGGTTTTCATTTTCCCCCTTTATTGGCTCCAGTATTAGGATTGTTCGTGTTGATAGCATTTATTTATTGGTTAAGAAAAGTTGCTTCAAAGATTCTATTGTACAATTTCCTTGCTTTTACATGGCGTATTTTTCAATTTTGCCTGGGTTATAAATTATTTAAAAAAAATAATTAGCAACCACTAACAACCACATTAAATTAAATAGTTATTTTCCCGGTATTAAATGTTTTGGATATTTTTTTTGTGGCCCTGTATAAGAATGCAATATCTAGGTAACGTATCATGTTAACAGAGAGTAACAAGATTGATCACTTTTTTCAAAATATTTAGGTGAAAAATTATAACTCTTGTAGGTATTTAAATTCCTTGTCTTTAATTTAAAATTTCTTGACTTTTGCCTGGGTGCAGGTAGGTACGATGGTTAATGATGCAATTGTATCCAAGATTTGCTAAAAAATTGCGCTTGAAAGTGAAAAACTAAACCACTAAAAATTAAGATTAGACCCTACTTCGGTGGCCGCATTGTCTAATGTTAAATGTCCAGATTAGACTGCCGATGACGGGGAGATCGAGGTTCTGGCGTATTGAAGTTTTTTTTTGCACTCTACTTCCAAGCAAATGCGGGTTCATTTACTTATTCCTAGCTAATTAGCGTAATTAGTAAATATTATAGCATATGCGTATAACCTAACAAGGTAATAAGACGCAGTGGTGACCTGGCGGTCTAGGGGGTTAGGTGTCAAGACTTCTGTGTTGGCGGCCGGGGTTCAAACCTCGGTCCCGGCACAGATTTATCTGATTACCAAACCCTTCCTTCACCTCTGACAAGACATCTTGTGAATGTGGGGAATGCCAGGCCTCCACCGTGGTTCGGATTCCACGTTAAACTGTAGGTGCTCCATTTCATCTCACAATCACCCCACCATTACACATTAGCGTGAGTGCGTATAACCCGAACGGGTAGTAAGACGCGGTGCTAATAATAATAATAATAATAATAATAATAATAATAAGACGCAGTGCTGAAAAAAAAAGTTTTATAGTTTAGGATGAGTTTCTAGTTATGTATCGTACTTTTACTTGCAATTGTATAGTGGGATCGCGGTAAGAAGACGAGTAAGAAAATATTATATAAAATGTTGTGTTTGATCACAATATTCATCATAAAACCAGGATCTAAATAGTTAGTCTTGTTTTATCGGCATGTATACGACTTGTCGGAAGTGATAGTTGAAACAAATGATTTGACATATGTAAGTAGCTTTACAAACTACCCTGCCACAATTACAAAATATAAATATTGTGTAATGTAGAAGATGGGGGAGATCGGGGTTCTAATATAGGGTTGAGTCTAATGAAGTATACAAGTTTTTCACCAACGTTTCCGTTTGAAATTCGAACAGTAACTTCAAACGAAGTTGAAACATTCCTTTAAAGTCACGAAGGATAAAAGTTCATAAAAAAAAGTAAGAGGATAGAAATATAAAAGTGGGTAAAAAAGAGAAAAATAGCTAAAGAAAGAGAGAGAACAGCATAAAAATAGTATAAAAAAGAGTTCAGGAAAAAGTAGCCTGTTTTTCCTTGACGCACGCACGCACGTTCTTGTTCCAACTCAACTAGATGTCGCGATCGATTGGGGCCCGGTAACTGAGAACTCTGAGAAACCTCGCAAACGTACACAGCACAAGCCACCATCATTCTCGCGTGTGCTGGTTTAATGACATTCTTTAGGGCCGGACTTCAGCAGATGACCTTCAGATTCGCTTTAATTTGATCAAATAATTAATCTAAGACAAGCTTTAAGGAATGGCAACTTACACCAGTACTGTGACATATAGTGTAGTGGGGATACAGGATACAGAATCTCAACGAGAAAAAATCCCTCACCTTTTTCCTACGTAAGAATTCCAACTTCCCTGACATAATGAATACTCAACTTGACCAATGAAATTCCAGACTCAAAGATATGTCACACCCTTCCCCCACCCCCCTTACCCCCATGTTTTTATTAGTATTATTATTATTGAAATTATTATTAAGTTTTAAAATTCATATAAACATTTAAAACAATTATATCAACATAGTCTACTAGGAATCATAAAATATATTACACGGATACAAACAAAAATACAATTAAATAATATTTTAATTTACTATTATTATTATTATTAGCACCGCGTTTTACTACCCGTTCGGGTTATACGCACTTACGCTAATGTGTAATGGTAGGATGATTGTGAGATGAAATGGAGGACCTACAGTTTAACGTGGGATCCGAACCACGGTGGAGGCCTGGAATTCCCCACATTCACAAGATGTCTTGTCAGAGGTGAAGGAAGGGTTTGGTAATCAGATAAATCTGTGCCGGGACCGAGGATTGAACCTCAGCCGCCAGCACAGAAGTCTGACACCTTACCCCTAGACCGCCAGGTCACCAATTTAATTTACTGAGTTAATGATTATTTTATGTTATATTTTAGTAAAACAACATTTTCCATGGGGTTTTTTTAATTTACCAAATTCCCGACTTATTCCCTTTTATTCTCAACCACTTCAAATTCTCGGCTAATTCCAGCTTTCCCGGATGGTAGATACCCTGCCTGAATAAATCTCATGTAGAATTTGTTAAGAACGTTCAAAAAATACTTCATTTGTTAGAAATAACTGGTTTTAAAATGCACTAAAAAAATACAAAGAAACTTGACTAAAACAGCGTTTAAATAAGATGAAAAAAAAATTATGTTCTTTAAAACATCTAAATAAACCATCTTACATGATCAATTAGCAAATTTGCCGAGTTTACCTGATTAACAAGTAGACCTATTAATTCACTGACATTTCCAAGTTTTTTGTATTCTTCATGAACTGTGCTCCCCTCCCCCCTGTTTCCGAAACCATAAAATAATACGATCCCAATATTTGATATAGAAAAATATTAATGAGAGTAAATGTTTTAGTATAAACTAGATTCTCCGCATTATTTTGGTTTAACTATTTTATTTTTATAGTATTATTCTTTTAGGCAGGTTTGCCACTCTTTTCTTACTATAAAATGTCCTGTTTCTATACCAAAAGGAATTCTTCATTTCCCCACACACTTTGTTTTATTTAAGTAGGCCTCAAATACATTTTTTAAATGTATAGTGTTAAGTTATGTATAATTATCATTGTTGTTTGAAACAGGCTGATTTGACCTTGATAGGGGGTTTTATGGTGCCAACTAATTTCTTAGAAAAGGTGCGAGAGTTTCAAATTACAGTATTTGCTTTTTTTTCTGAGTATTTTTAAGAACACAATTATATGCCACACTGTGGCTTTTAGTAAAGACTATAAAATAAAAACAGTTATGAGCTTTTTTTTCTTACATATACCGTATACGGTATCTAGCTGGCAATCAGTTGTCGGTTCCACTGTTCTATCCCCTGGTGTTCCAGGTGCGTGGCAACGCTATTCAAACATTGACGTGCATTAAAATTTCCTTCGTTTATATTAATAAATAATAAAGTTTGGATAAGTATTAAAAAGTACAAGTCGTCACTGAAACTGCCTGTTAGAGCCGAAAAACAGTGGAAATTAACATCACTTCAATATTACACTGTTTATAAAATTATTTTAAGAAACAGTGAACTCCGGGTTATCCGCTTTGAGGCTTAACCACGACATCGCCAAAAGTAGGGGATCATACGTTTTTGAGATGGATGATGGATTATTATTATTACCTCGTCTTACTACCCGTTCGGGTTACACGCACTTACGCTTACGTGTAATGGTAGGGTGGTTGTGGGAGTAAATGGAGGACCTACAGTTTAACGTGGAATCCGAACCACGGTGGAGGCCTGGCTATCCACACATTCACAAGTTGTGATTAATACACGTCTTGTCAGAGGTGAAGGGAGAATTTGGGGATTGAACCCCGGACCCCAACACAGAAGTCTTAACAAACCTTACCCCTAGACCACCAGTTCACCTTATTATTTTTCAATCTACGTAACAGATTTAAAATAAATAAAACTCTAACTACCCCCCTTCACGGTCACGGTGCGAACCAGCTAGCGCAGGCAAGACTACGGGGATAAATGAACGTGTAGGGGGCCCTTAACACGAGAGTGACGCCTTAGACGAAAAATGGGCAAATTTATTTAGAGGAAGGGGGAAACAAAAATCCGGGCTAAAGATCAGTGTTCATTAATTTTTCTTCAAAATTAATTTTAAAATAAATAAATGATAAACACACATAATAGACTAACACGAATAAGTTTAAATACATTGAGAATGAAAAACAAACACCTTAGTGGATTGCTATGTTTCGAAGTTCATCCAGAAGATGTATATGATGGTGTGCGAAATGAGTGAAACTCTGAGTAGGTGAGTATCAAGAGAAAATACAACAGACGCTCATTAATAAGTCGGTTTCTAACATCACTTTTCCTAACTTTCATAGTCGAAAACGTCTTATTCGCATGAATACTAGGATGCAAACATTGCTACCTATGTTCAGACATAGCTTAGCAAGTATGTAAATGTTGATTTTGGCATGGTTTTATATAAAAAAAAGTTTTGTGTATTTTAAAAGCCTGCTTCACAACGCAACACATTTTCATTATCTATCCCGCGGGTCGGAATGAGCACACCGGCGGGCCGTAGTTTGCCCATCCTTGTCTTAGACTATTCAGCCAATGAAGCGAGTGTCATTTGATGTCTACGCATTAAACACGACTTAAAGATAATTATTGTTGTATTGCATTGTATTGCGAACCGTATCGCAAACATTAAAAATGTAATAGCGGAATTTAAAATAGTATTCGTCACAATTTCCTAATTGTTATTTTATACATCAAGAATAATTATTAAATTAATCATATTAAAAAATGATTAAATGTTAATTTGACTCCAATCTTTAAAATATTGAGGATAAAGTGCCCCCTTAGTATGTAAATTAATGCCAACTACCTTATCCGGCCTCACCAAATATTTTACGACCCTAACTGTCCCCGAAAACGCCAAGAACAAGATGGTCACTATACTCCATTCACGGTAGGAATTACTATCTGAAAGGTCTTTTTTCCTACCAATATCCTACTATATAATAGATTTCTGGTAGGGAAAAAGGCCTTTAAGAAAACAATTCCTACGGTGAACAAACTTTAAATTTTAACCTGTCACGAGTCTTAATAAATAATATTTTGAAATGTTACCATCCCTAAACTTGATTTATTTTAGAAAATTTAAGATATTTAATAAAACTGATGGTGATAAATAAATGACGAATGTTGAGAAAGCACTGCCTCTCGTTACATAATTTGGTTTTCAGCGCGCGCTAGAAGCGCAACCTCCGGTTGGCCTGGGGAAAAGAACTGGGAAGGCAACACACACACACACACAAACACGCACACAGAAAAACCACCCTTCCGCCTGCCTTTGGGGTAGGAGAGGGCGCGCAATGAATATAAAGGCTGGCTACATCCATCCTCCCCCCACCCCCTTGCTCGCTCTCACCCTCTCAACCCTATCTCGCGCCGCATCCCCGCTGAAAGAGAACCGGTTCCAACAAACCCTCGTCTCCGCGCACCCTCTTCTATGCCGCGCAGAGAACTATAAACTCTGAAACTATTGTGAGAGCTTTACTCGAAATTCTAAACAATGATGTAGATTTCCGTTAATCAGAATATATGGGTTAAATGCTCTATTAGTTTTATATAATTTTATGCTCCTTCGATTACGCCAGTTACTAACGCCGAATACAATAAAAATGAACTATTACCAGAGTACACAATTGCGCTGATCAATTATTTTTATGAAACCTCACAATTTAATGGATATGTGTCATCAACTGTACCAAAGACACAGTTTTATAAGTTAGTAGCCCGCTATTAATGACGACTTGTAAAATGGCTGCGGTTTCCACTTTTTAAATATATGTATAGCATTTGTTGTATTGTATGTAATTAATTTTTGTGGGAAAAAATATAGCATAGCTTATTGATTCACGTGTATCACAAACTGACACGTGATGGATCAATCCCGACAGCTGAATGAAATTCAATTAAGGGAAAAATGAAACGTGAAAGATGGCCCTGGATGGCTCAGTGGTAGAGCAATGGCGAAAAAATGCAAAGGCCCTCCTGAGCAGCTAGCAACTTGTTATAAAATGGGGAGTTATAAAGAAAGACACGAGAAAATGTGTTGTTTTTTTTTATTGCAGTTTTATAGCAAAACATTATTTTGACAACAATAAAAATATATTACCTCTAGTAAAAACCTATAGTTTAATTTTCTTCACGTGGTGATATCAACATTTGTTGAATATTTGTCATGAGCATAGCGGCATTAGATGACAAACCTTTTAAACGAAGGGAGAAAGTTGTCACTAAATTCCAGGACAACCTTGATAAGATATTCAACAACTTTTGATATCACCATTTGAGGAAAATTAAACTCTTCATTTGTACAGAAGCAATATTTTGATTTTGGCCAAAGAAAGTTTTGCTATAAAAATTACAAAAACACCGCCCCCAACTCGCGTTCCCTGCATCCTAATCTTAATATTTAGCTGTACTTTCCAAAACGATTTAGAATTACAAATGGTAGTTTATTATGGTTTTTCTAATTTAAGTTAAAAAAAAAAGCTGGACAACATGCTAGGTTTTTAACTATTCATAGCTAAAACATTTTATTGTTTTCCTTGGTGAATCACCATGTTTCATTGGTTACATTTTATCACTTAATAAAACCAACTATAGTCGCTACTAACCCTCAACAATTGTCATATATTTTTATTGGTATTAAATTAATTATGGGTATTATTTGTTACACTATAAATATGGCATAAAAACAAACACAACCTCACCATGATAAAATTATAGAAATGATTATGAATTATGACGTCACAGCCGCCTTGCCCTTCCTTTGTTACGCAAATTTAAAATAAATGGTACGGTGGGTGCATAGCAGAGACTTTTTCTCTCGTTTATCTTAAAAGAGACTACAAACTCGTCAGATTTGTGAAACGAGATAATATGCATTGTTAGAGAAACACTTAACCAAAGAGCATAACAATTAATTTCAAATCGCCCCGTGATATATAAGTTGTCTTAGAACTCATAAACTAATGGTTTTATACTCGTATTTTTCAAATAAAATCATTACAACTATAAGCTATGTTGTATCTTAAATAGTTGCAGATATGTGTACAAAATTGAAAATTTCTGCTAAGGTAAAGTGATTTTCGTGTAAAAAAGAAAATTTTGTTTATAAGGTTAAACAGTGTTTAGATATAAATTTTAATCAACATCGTTAGAGCGGATTTCGAAAAAGTCGATTTTTTTCCCTTTTTTTCTTTCAGTAAACTACCCTTTGTTTTAGGAATGGATAAGGAAGGATATATTGATTTTAAATGACTATAAGCTATTAGCAATAAGTTAATTGTTACTTTTATTTAACAAATATGTATTTTATGATCTTTTCATACAACGACACAGTTAACATTGATATAATAGCATTTATTTATTAATATGCATTGTAAGGCCCGATTCAGTGCCCGCGTGATGTATGTATATATATATATATATATATATATATATATATATATATAACACGCAACTCTCGCAATATGCGATATGCGGATGTAATATGATTACGGGAAAATCGAGGATCAAATCCCGGTCGAGTGTACAGAGTGGTTATTTTCCCAATATGAGTGTACACACTCCCTCCACGAAAATGCGGGTACACTTACTATTACTATAACCTCCATAGTCCCTAACTCATTAGCGTAGTTAGTAAATAATAAGACGCTGTGCTAAAAACAATATTATTCTAAATTTAATAGTTTTTTATTCTGCTTCAAATTTTAATTCATCAGAGCTTGAATTCTCGTTTAAGCACACAGGTAAAAGTAAATTTTCGAGATGATCATATTTTAATTTGATCAATAGGCCTACTTAGTTTTATTTTATTGGTTGTTGAAAATGACTTCCCAAATATAATGTATCCAATTTAGAAATAAAATAGGGCCTACTTAAATCATAGGAGTCGTTCAAAGTGATAAATTTCCAAAATTCCATTTTTGCCTCCCCACTGCATCTTATCACCATTCCGGGGTACAGTTAAATCTCCTCCTTAACGTAAACCTCTTAATAGCATATTTTTATAGCGGGTAAATTAAATTTCCCCGGCAAAATAACAAGGGTTCTTACGGTGAAACAAACTCCCAATAACATACTTTCTCAATAATGGACACGGACACTTGTATAGATGCATATTTCTGCATAGCAATCAATAAACAACGGAAGTTTAACTCACCACTGTTCACATTTCATTTGCGTATTGTTCTGAGTATTATGTAATCGTTTCAGTACAATATCTATTCAATGGTCATATCTATCCCACAAACAATACTGCGCAGTGCAGTAATAAGATTGTTGTAGATATTATTCACTATATATATTTAACTGTGTTTAAAAAAATTATTAAAAAATGTATACATTTTTCCAAATAGAGAAAAAAAAATTTAATTCCGGAAGGTTTTATCTATTAAGAGATTTCACTTCATTTGAATTTGATTAAGCTATTTGTTAAAAGAGTGGGACTATTTAAGGGAAAAAAACTCCGTATACCCGTGCGGGATTCGAGCCCTAGCCACAGTCAGCGACAAACAAGACTAAATAAAACTGATTTAGTCCGCGTGCCCATTGAGTCATATTTAAGTAGAGAAGTATTAATTGTTATATTGATGTAATTAAAAATTAGAAATGGGTCGAATCCAAATATTAAATTTTCTTTTGAATCTCGAATCCAATCGAATTTGAATCATCAAATCTTTATGTACGTACAATTTATTTTAAGCGAATTTTTTTAAATTGAATTTTAAAAAAGTTGTATAATTTTTTACTGTACTAATTATTATTAGTAAAGTTGTGTCCTCTTTTGTGATTTTGCTATGCTGCCGACTAAACAATTAAATTCCCTTTTACAATTGCTTAAATATGTTATTTGAAGTATTTGAGAAATATTTTAAAGATTGTTACGAATCTCAACTCTCTAGAATAACATAGGATTTGGGGGATTCTAGCGTTGTCATGTTGAACATGTCATGAGAGGTCTCACGCATCACTTGCTTTTTCTGCTTGGTCCTTAAGATCGGCGGTTATGTTGGAGTGTGTCTCACTCCTTGGAACTGTAAGACCATGTTGTGGTCTGCAGGGCCATCAGGCGGGAAAGGGGGAATTTAGGTTATTCAAGGCCCGATGTCTATACCTAGTTAGGTATTTGTCCCTGCCCTTTTGGCGTGGTCCGTATTCTATTAGACGTTCATGTCTGGCTCCCTTATGGGGCAGCGTGATTCCTTTTGATTGATTATAACCAATATAATGGAGTACGCAATCGAGCATTAAAGCGTGTCGCACTGAAAATAGAAATATTTAGAAATGGTGGTCACGTGTTGTGAGAAAGATAGGCAGAGCGCTCTCGTGTGATGCTCGACTACCTAAGAGAAATCAAGTGTATTCGAACTACAGCAAGGTATAAGACTATTAGGTCAAACGTGGTGGACAGGGGATTCCATGTTTACTATTTTTTATTATTATTTAGCACCGCGTCTTACTATCAGTTCGGGTTATAAGCTTTAAGTACTAATTACGCTAATGGATTAGGAACTGGGAAGGTTGAATTAGAGGAAGTGAACCCGCATTTGCGTGGAGGGAGAGTGGAAAACCATTTAGAAAAAACCACCCCTAGTTCACCCGACCGAGATTCGAACCTCGATCTCCCGGTCCTCAGCAGTCGAGCAGCTCAAAACGACCAGCGCGTTAGCCAACTACGCCACCGCGGCGGGTCAAAGTTTACTATTAGTAAGGTTCTAGACAATAAAATAAATTATTGCCTCATGTTTTTTTATTTCGTACTCCGCGTCTTACTACCCGGCCGGGATATCCACATACTCACAATAATGGGGTAGCGACGATGAAGGAAATGTCTAAGAGCGAACGTACCCACATTTTCATGGAGAGAGAGTGGGAAAACCACATTCAATACACCCGACCTCCCCGTCATCGGCATACCAGAAGAGACGAACATGACGTTTAGTCATGGTTCCCCACCAATGTGCGAAGTTTTAAATATGGCCAAAATAGATAGAAAATAAATTCTTTTCTCATTATTGCTAGAGCGACTTCACTCTAGACGCTCTCCAGGTCATTTGAAAGTTTTATAAGTGAGGTTTGGATAATTCAAGACTATCCTACTGTTTAGAATGTTTAAGGTGGGATGGAAGAAACACGAGTTAAAGCCGGTATTTTCAGTTTTTATAAAAAAAAATTAGAACCAATAAATAAAATATTTCTTCAGTAGGTTCGTATAGTTTTGATTTTCTTCGCATAGGAGTTTCAATCCTTTGGCCATTGCCCCCGCCTCTCTTAACTCTGCAGAATGTTTCAGATCCCTTCCCTCTTGAAAACTTCCTCTGCACCATCTCTCCTCCTATTCCTCGGTCTTCCTCTAGGCATCTTCCCTTCAGGATCCCATCTTCAAAATTGCACAACAACTATTTCTCCTCACATCCTCTCGACATGTTCTAACCAACTCAGTTGGGTGGACTCATCTTCAATACCGGTATCACTCCTACCTTTTGTCGGATATTTTCATTTCTAACTGTCTTGCTCGTATTTCTAACTATGACTCGTGGAAGTCTCGTCTCCACTGCCTGTTCTCTGTATGTCCTTTGTTGTCATATCACAACACTAGCTCCATACATTAAGGCGAGTGTCAATATTGTATTCATGATTACTTCCTTTGTCTTTTCAGGAACATATGTCTTTAAAAAAGAGTATAGTGCCCTACATTTTTGCCAGATTTCACCAATTTTTCATTTATGTCATCCACATTTCCTCCCTTAGCTGACACCACGCACCCGAGATATGTATCCTTTTCGGCTTTTTTTTGACTCTCGTTTCATCAATCCAAACATTATTATCTTTTTCCCTCCTGCCCACCTGCATTATCTCTTCATTTCATATTGTTTCCTTTGTTGAGCTTACTACGTGTAGAAAATTGAACTAAACGTATCAAATGACAGACGTTTTTAATTTAGTTTTGCAAAAATAAAATACTTAAAATATTGTACAAATACGGGCCTTAGCTAACACTTCCTTACAAAAATGGTTGGAGCTCTAGTAAAATTACGCGAGCAGCAAGGACACAAGTGACACGAGATAGTGAGATAGGCCCTTCTCGCCCGTGGCAGAGCACGCGCACATCGATCCCTGCACTACCGCTTCTTATCTGCGCAAGCGAGCGAACCAACCAGGCAGCGTCGTCATGGATACAAACCCTCACCGCCCAAACAGCCGTTCGTCGACGCTTTTCCGAACCAACAACAGGTCTCTCTTTACCTTCCTTAGAGCTCAAAGAGGAGAGAGGGGTGACGGCTTCATTAAACTACAGTTCAATTTGTGTAGGAAGAACTTTATCAGACGGATAAAAGCAAAGTTAGGGTATTCAGTGATGTTCAGCTCTCACTTTTCATAAATCGGTATTAATACCTATAAAATGAAACTGATCTATATTTGCTATGCTCATTTCCAGTAATTATAAATTACGAGAAAAAGCTGCACCAATTTTGACAAACGACTACTCATTTTAAAGGTTAAGGTTCCAGGATGTCGGTAAAAATATGAACTCCCAACTAAAACTAGATTTTCTTAGAAAATTTCCAGCTTACTTACTGTTTCCGCAATGACTAATTTTTACATTCTTGGAAACCCTGATTTGTGTATGAGTGTATACCGGTTAAATTAAATATTTATCTTTGTTTAAAAATAATAACCCAACAAATAGCTACAGAGTTGGGAGGAAGGTCATTCTAAAGTTCTAGTCGTAGTGTGAGGTGGAGGGGGAAATATACGTTTTGCTTAAAATCAAACACCGAAAGCTCAACAAGTTGACAGACATTGGCAAGTAAACCTTTAGCTAGAAAGTCAATGGTCCAAGGTGCAACTCTTGTTTTAGACTGGTCTTCTGAAGACGGGGAGTTCGGGGTTCGAATCCCGGCCAGTATAGTTTTTTCTAAACAATCCGCCCTCTCCTTTCACGCAAATGCGAGTAGATTACCTCTATTACTATTATTATTACTATCACCGCGTCTTACTACCCATTTAAACTATACGCAATTACGCTAATGTGTAATGGTAGGGTGATTGTGAGATGAAATGGAGGACCTACAGTTTAACGTGAGATCCGAACCACGGCGGAGGCCTGGCATTCCACACATTCACAAGTTGTGTTTAATACACGTCTTGTCAGAGGTGAAGGAAGGGTTTGGTAATCAGATAAATCTGTGCCGGAACCGAGGATTGAACCCCGGACCCTCAGCACAGAAGTCCACCTTACCCCTAGACCGCCAGGTCACCTGGATTACCTCTAAAATGCTTCCTTCCTCTGAGGAGGAAATAAGGTTGTAAGGCTGGCATGACCTTGGGTGGCGTTGCTAAGGTGACGTTAAGGTCACTTTGCTTTTTTTTTAAATAAGACTGTTTTTAACTACATATTCCTGTAGATCACGCTGTGCCTTTTCAAAATTGTGGTTTTAAACTTTTTTAGATAAAAGCTTTCACGAGAAATGAGAAATACTGGTCAGAAGTTTTTCATTTTAATTTTTTGTTTACATTTTGTTAATTTTTTTATAAATATGGTACAAAAATCTTCCATCATATCTCGATTTAAGTGTTTCTAAACGTATAATTAAAAAAAATTATTACCACAATGCGACATTTAGTTCGAGCTGTATTATTTACCTAAGTTATAATCAAGTTAATTACCCTAATAAGAAGATTAACACAAAATGTAGGGTTTATTTAGATAGGCCTGGTGAAGGTTTGATAGGATCTCTAATTCTCTGTTAAGTTATTTTAGCTCAAGTTGGTTAGTCCCATACAAGTGAAAATTCAAACTAAACATCACACTCGTCTAGTCTAATTAGCCTGTGACAAGGAAGCCGGGATTCGAATCCTGGTCAGAAGTACTTACGGTGTGTTTTCTCTAAATGAAGGGCACATGAAAAACTGGAGAGAAGTCACATTCCAAATATTTGTCAGGAAAGCAACTTTACAAAATAACATCAAGACCAGAAACATTACTTTTGATTAACTTTTTAATAATACACAGATATCTTTTAACCTTGATCTAAAGTGCACTAAAAAGGTGTTATGATTGTCTACCAAATAAAAACAATTAATTAATTCGAATTAAATTTCAGACTTTCCCCATCTGTCCTTCAAATAATTGGCTACTTAGAACACAAATGCGGGTCCAGTTTATTTAAATTGTAACTCTCTCATCTATGAGTGTATCACCGTCACTATATTAGATGTGCTTTACATATAGATTGTGTATATATATACATTCATACAATAATGTGTGTGAAATCCTTGAAAAGTTATTTCTCAAATAAAATCACATAAGTGTACAGCAGTAAAATTATTTAGCTTTCCCTATTAAATTATAATTGAAGTTGAAAATAGGTAAAATCATTAAATTAAACCTGCGATTAAGAACGTTAACAGACGCGCGCGCACACACACACAAACAAGGTAAAATATAATGTAGGTCTTGATCACTAATCCCAAACCCATTCAAACGACCCAACCACCAAAGTTTAATATGCGGTTTTCCATATATTATTCACCCCTATATTAGCCTTTCGTCACTTTAGAAAATATCTTTAAAAGGTTTACGGAAATTAATAACACACCCCAAGACATTTTGTTATTTAACTAAGTAGACTACCACAGTTCAGTTAACAACCCGGTAAACCAAATAGATCCTATAGTAACGAATTTTTTGTATAGCTTATGATGAGAATAATATATGGACCAGCTGTGTATAGCTATATAGTGTATTTGAGATCTTAAGTATAGTAATGACAAACGTGTTTTAAAATTCTAATAAAATAGTGTAAATATTTAATGAATAGCATTTTTATTTTATTTTTAAATAAGTGATATTAAAACTAGGCGAGAACATCTACAATGCCCTGGGGTTTAAAAGTGTGTGTTGTGAGACAATACAAGGTTAGATTGTTAATAAATATTCTTTACCAGAAGTTAAATGTACCCTTCATATACCGTCTAGGCGTCTAGCGAAGTAAGCTTACCTTACATTATTCCACTATGGTATAATCCGTCCAGGTAAGACCTTCAGAATTAAAGGAATGTACTGCCTACCATACATATAACGTTTTATGTCAATCACAAACGGTATGAGGGTATTTATAAAACTTATTAAAAAAAATGTAAGCCCTTTCTTTTAAGACAAATCTAACGTAACTCGGTCTTATTGGATTGCACAGTTGGTAGCGCTAACGTTATTTTGGCCTTTGAACTATCCAGAGATTCCTCTGTTTTTTATCTCGAGTGCAGCCTTCAGATAACAGCTCTTGCATGGGTCTGTATCAGAGAGTTTGATGGATAGCAAGGAACTAGATGGCGCCTCAGAGGAGAAAAAAAACACCAAAGATTCTGTGCCTTATCCACTACTTCACGAAAATCAAGAAATTCCGCCTGCTTAAGTATTTTCCAAATCTTTCCGCTACCCGCCTCGCCTAATTCTTGTTTCATGTTATTGCAGTAGTTTGCACCAATTTTCAGCAATATAAGGTATCAGGAAATGCTTTAAAAGGTATATAAGATACATGTAATAATTAATGGTAAAAGCCACGTTTCGACAGGTATAAGGGCTGATTTCTCCCCAAACCTTTGTTTGATTTTCTTCACCAAGCGACTTGATCTGCATAAAGATACCAAAACAACTGTGTCAAATTTGATTTAAATAGGTTAATATCATTTCCACCGCGAACAAACAGAATAATACAGATCGGCGGAGTTAAAACTGAGAGCACGCTTCACTCGCCCAATGAACCAAACCATATGATTATGTTTTTATTTGTCTTTACGTTCCGTTCGCCGTAGGAATTGACTTCTGAAATACCTTTTTCCCTACCATAAATCTACTATATAGGATATTGGTAGGAAAAAAGACCTTTCATAGAGTAATTCCTACCGTGAATGGAATATACAATATTTGCTAGACCGATACGAGCGCGCGGGCAACCATTTCCCCACCTCTTCACGAAATCAAGCGCGGGGCCCCGTGCGGCGCACCATTCATACACCCCTAAGGTCGGCCCTGGTCCAAATGTTCTTTATTTCTCTTTCTCCTTCCATTCTTCCCCTATCAACCTATATGTAGGTATATTGGTATTACTTGTAAAGTGTATGTTTACAAAACAATACAAGCCTACACCAGATTCCGGTGACGAGCCATAAACCAAATATGACAGACAGCCCGCTGAAAGGGTTTTGATATCTAATCTTAAAACTTTACTGCAAATAAATTGTTTAGCATAAATAAATAAAAACTATATCAATTAATATGTATTAATTTAATTATAATTTTAATTAGTTCTTATGGCTCTCTAAACCAGATTAATTATATCATAAAAAATATTTAAAACACCTAACCTTTAACAGATAGACGCACGGAAGGTCATAACACATAAATGATAAGTGGTAAGTTAGGAAAACACGCTACCGAGGTTATCAATACCAAAGAGAATCCTCCAACTCTAAAAGTACGTCATACAAAATGGAAGATTCAAATTTAATAGATGAGTCAAATAAACAACTAAATCTGGGAGTAGAGTATGTGCACGTGTTTTTAATTATTTGTTGTTCTAATGAATGTAATTTTTGTATTTGGGTATCTCGCGTAGCTCCCATTCTCAGTGATTTTGGCAGCCCATGGTTCACGGCAGCGGTCGGCAACCTACGGCCTGTCGTACACATGTATAGGCTCACTGCCCCGGGTTTATCACCCCTTATTTGTTATCTAGTAACTGTCGGAGATACCAGTTTCGGTGGCAACGTAGTCTAACGCGCCAATCTCGCAGTGAACTAGACTGACTGGGACGGGGAGATCTGAGTTCAAACCTCGGTCGGGTGTACTGAGGGTGATTTTATTTTACCAAAAATTAATTTCCCCGCAAAGGTGGGTACACTACCCTATTCCTAAAAAAACACTAGCGTAATTAGTAAATAAGCGTATCACCCGAACGGGTAGTAAGACGTGGTGTCAAAAAACCAGTCTAGAATACAATTACAATTTATTTTAACCTCATCCGGTCCACAGTTTAAAAAAAATATTGCCGACACCTGGTCTAAAGCGTTACTCGACGCAATAAACTAGGTTAATGATGACGTGGAGATAAGGGGTTCGAATCCGATTCGGGTATACTGAGGTGTTTTTTCTCCTTGGTTTCCTAATATTCCTCGTTACAAATTCGGGTATATTTAATTTAAATTCTACCGTCCTCATTATAATCATTAGTGTAAATAAACGTATAGCCCAAACTGGTAGTAAGATAGGGTGCAAAAAGTAAAAAATATATATAATACATCCTTAGAATCCTAAACTAGGCTCAGTTAGTAGTTTAACTCCCTGACCACTAAGCCGAGATGAGTGTAGAGCCAGTCAGCTAATTACAGTAGCCCCATGACTTCTTTGGTGCTGACTGACAGCTCACAGCCGACTTCTGACAGTCAACATTTAGATATATACCTAAATTTTGACTGTCAGAAGTGACAGCTGATAAACACATTTTTGCAGATCATATGGTTCGGGGTAGGGATACATAAATTCGTGTGGTAACTTTTAAAAGCCGTCAGCTGTCAGCTGTGAACTGTCAGTCAGCACCAAAGAAGCCACGGGGCTATTGTAGGCTCAGTTAGTAGTTTAACTCCCTGACCACTAAGCCAAGATGAGTGTAGAGCCAGTCAGCTAATTAGCAACAACAAAGTCCAGGTGGTACAGGCCCGCATCCAGAGCGAAACCCGTCCTCCTGCTAACATCGCGAACATTTGTACCGGAAAGAAAGAACCCTGGTGAACCACGTACGAGAACACAGGCTAGCCGTAAATAAATTATGTTTGTATCATAAACCTGTGAAATAATAATAAAATATACTGCATGTAGGCCTAACAGGATTTTCATAATTTTATCAATATAACCTCGTTTTTTTTCAGACACTTTGTAGATTAGTATAGAGACACGAAATTTCATTTTTAATAAAAGTAGCCAGAGTGACGCTATCTTTGGTATTTGAAACAGCATGATATAATACCTGATATGGAAATTTAAAATCATTACGTAGCCAATGTTTAAATGAGATAATAGGAGGGTGGGGGGAGTTGAAATACAATTTTTCAACGCTAAGATATATATTCTGTAAATTGAAAAATGACACCTTGACACGGGAATCGAACCCGAGACCTTAGACTTGGTACACCAATGTTCTAACCACTGAGCTATCCAGGAATCGTCCTGTCCTCAGGGTCATTCGTCAATTATATTTTAAGGGAGAGTGAAGAATGACCCTGGGCACGGGACGATTCCTGGATAGCTCAGTGGGTAGAGCATTGGTATACTATGTCAAAGTCCCGGGTTCAATTCCCGTGTCAAGGTGTCAATTTTCAGAATGGTATCTAGATGCGAGTAAATCCTCACTAAAACAAATATATTATTATTATTGTTACCGCGTCTTACTACCCGTTCGGGTTATACGCACTTACGCTAATGTGTAATGGTAGGGTGATTGTGAGATGAAATGTAGGACCTACAGTTTAACGTGGAATCCGAACCACGGTGGAGGCCTGGCATTCCTCACATTCACAAGATGTCTTGTCAGAGGTAAAGGAAGGGTTTGGTAATCAGATAAATCTGTGGTGGGACCGAGGATTGAACCCCGGCCGCCAGCACAGAAGTCTGACACCTTACCCCTAGACCAGCAGGTCATCGACTAAAACAAATATAATAGCTCTGGCTATTTAATTCGCAAAGCTATAGTATATGCTCAATATTCACAAATATGCCAGTTTTTTGTGTTTTTTTTTTTTAGCTTTTTGTAAAATAAAATTTCCATTAATTTTTCGTCCCAATATTTACTCAGTTATCCCAGGTTTCAAGGGGTTAGGCCTATAAGAGTTCATGTGTTATAGGAAGATGGGTTTAGAAAGTATACAAATAAGTCTTTGCTTTCAACATTTAAAACATAAGAATTCATAAAATGTGTTACGCAATTGCATCTCGGTCCTACGGTAAACGGTTTCCTTAAGTGTGTTCAAGCGAAATTAGCATGGTTTTAAAATATAACGTGTTCATTGGTATATAAAAACAGCTTTCCGCATCTTTATTGAAACTAAGTAATTACTCAAACTTAACAAATATGGTGATATTTTGTATATTGCAAGGTTAATACATTATTAGAAGTCACCGTCCGACAACATACACTTTCGAACAAAGATGTGCTGTTGACAAATGGTTTCCCCCCAAAAAAAGTTAAATGTAAGAAATAATTTTAGAATGTCTCGAACACACTTAATAATCATTCACGCGCCAATGAGCACGCGGGCCAAGGTGTCAGTTTTCTCTTTTTCTGTTTGTTATTGAACGAGAGACATACAAAGGTGGTTTTAACTAGGTGATTTCCCCACTCTTTCTTCACGCAAATGCGAGTGCAACGCTTTTAAATAATACCCTCCTCACCCTTATCTGGGCCGGGATGGGTAGTACTTGCACACAGCAAAAAAAAAAAACATCAAAAAGCTCCAAAGTACAAATTATTCAAGAACTAAAGTTTGATTTTTATAGTAAGTCAGTTATTTGTAAAATCGAAACACATGTTGCCACAATGACGATTGTTGCAGCCCGGACGCGCAATATTATTACCATACGAGTATATGCATATAGCCTGAACGGGTAGTAAGACGCGATAACATATATAAACCTATAAGATACAACCGTGTACTGGGTTATAATCCTTTAATTGAAATAATATCGCTATTTTATGTGTGGATTGGGTGTTTTATTTGTTATTGACTAGTGTGAGATTTCAAACCATGCATGGCCTTTCCTTGACCTACAAAGCGCCTTGATTTCTCCTGATACGTGCACTGCCTCTTAGGACCATTAGACACACCATGAATGCTTTGAGGAGAATAAACATGCCAGCGAGCTTTACCAGTCCATGGCACTTAATTGCTCTGCTCTGTCCCATAGCCATGGGCGAGGTTTCTGTACTTAATTCAGTACACGCCGATTATTACCATGTGGACGACCAAATATTAAGGAAAATATTAACAAAAGCTGCAGAAATAATAATAATCGAAACACTTGTGTGTAATTTGGTACTATTTTCTTATTACCGAATTCCCCGTGTTTTCCAGGCAGCTTAAATTGTGTGTGTGGG
>CABFVX010000002.1:567818-570686 GCA_902151425.1 Timema shepardi | reverse complement strand
GGGGGGAGGGGGGGAATAAATCATCAAACTGACTGGTGTGAAGTCATCCAACTTATGTTTAAAACAGGACGATTTAAGGTTGAAAGGGAAATACATCTTTTGGCACTTCACAACTCTTATTTAAGGGGTAGTAAAACATGTTTGACTATACGTGCTTAATTAATTCTTCAGTTCATAATCCAAACCATACAAAACCCTACTATTTTAAGGTTTCAGTTAAATGTCCCAAATTAACCACTATTACAGAATTTTCACTAGATTTTGCAAACAATTTCTTGCATTTTCCCGGTTTTCCAAGTGCGTGGCAGCTAGGTATGTGAAAAAAGTATCGATACTTTACTAATATCGACATTGTCCTTTCGATCCTAGTATTTTTTTACTCGATACTTTTACTGATATAGTAGACAAACTCCGGTACCGAATCGGTATCGAAAGAAACAACTTTTTGCTATCTTCACTCATGGTTGGACTGTGGAGGAAGAACAAATGACAATATTCCTCAATTCTCACTCATTTTCTGCTCTACAAGCAAGAAGCAACTCTAGCATTCAATCTCTTTTAGCTCATCAAAATTCATAGCTGTTCTTTCATCGATACAACCTGATGCTTGACCAGGCGACGGGGCAATGGCAACCACTCTAAGAGACTATTTCCATGAGCGTATTTAGCAGCGCTGCCAATATTAAACCCATGTTTCCTTCTAACATTTCAATAATAAAAATCACATTTTTGGCCATTTTGGACCCCCTCCCCCTCTCTCTAACAGGAATAAAGAGGATTTTTTATGCATTTCACAATAAACATTGTTGTACATTTAATCTGATTTTATTATATTAAACTGTTAACATTTAAAATTTTATAGCATCATATATCTTTTAATTTATTCACGATTCACCCTCTCCCATTCTTTCTAGTCTCTCTATGTATTACGTAAGCATTGTTTGGACCCCTCTTCCCCCCTAAGGTATTTACTTAATACTTGAATTTGGAATAAACTTTCTGCACAATGATTCCCATGATCTTGTTTTTCTCTCTCTTATTGCTGTGTTCAGATGAATTGGAATCCCAAACTGGTGGTAGCATCTCTATCTTAGTAATACAAATTTCCACATCTAAGCTCTCAAAGGATTGCTGGGATGAAAATTAATAGTAATAAATAATACTGTAATTGTAATCCTAGTACAACACGTGCTTCTCTTTTGAAAGAGTCGCGCGTATTTCTGTTGCACGTGAAAACAAGATCATCTAATTTAATGTGTCTACACTGGCAGCGCTGTTAGGAAACGCCGCGGCTAGTAGTGAGGACGGGCGATCGTGCGCGGCAGCAGCGCTGCTAATTCAACCGCACACGCTCGTGGAAACACAACCATTTAAAACAAGGTGTCGTCAAGCAGCGCAGAACTGTTAGATACACTCGTGGAAATGGGCTCTAAGACCCCTTCCTTTACTAATGACATTTTTTCCAGATTAAAATTTCTATACCGACACTTAATGTTATAGATAATTTTCTTTCGATACTAGGCCGGTATCGATACTTTTCTTCGGATACAGTATAGATACTTTTCTTTCGATATCACATCCCTTGTGGCAATCATTTTGATACTAACGCAGATCCTAGCTTTAAACAACATTTAAGTACAGACGCATGCGCAAAAGATATACAACTGTGTTACATTATCAAATTAAACAGGGATGTCCCCTTTTTTAAAAGTTTTATAACGTGGTGTCCATTCAACCAATGAAATTCCCGACATTTCCTAAAATCCCAGACTCAAAAGTATGTCATACTCCTCACCNCCCCCCCCCCCCCAATACGATTTTATAACAAAAATTATGAATTATAAGTTATACAATTTAAATAAAGGTATTTTATTTGTATCCGCCACTATCGTGCTTGACCTAGCTGCAAGATGGCTGTCACGGAGTATTTTAAATAATTCAGCGCTCTTGGACACTTTTATCCAGATAGAGATAAATTTAGTTCTGCTTAAGATTGTTTTTTGGTTATTGTTTCATGTTTTGAGTAACATATTTTCCCCGTGTTTTTTTATACTAAATTCCCAACTTATTTCCATTTTCACCCGACTATTTCAAATTCCCGGCTCATTCCCGTTTTCCTAGATTTTCCCGGACGGTAGACACAAACAAAATGGTATAAATTAAATGTATTTTTTCTATAGATAGATTCGAAATTGTTTCAAAATGTACACTTTTATTCTAAAAGTAATTTGATATTTGATGGTGGCAACAAGGATTAAAGTAATGGTTGTGTGAATGTACGTGGAATCTTTCGTATACCCTATCTAGGGTATTAAGGAACGTCTGGAAGGTCCTTTCTCCCACCAAAACCGTGAAATACTATAGAGAAGAATAATTCTGACAGAGAAAAAGGACTTACATATTGTTCGTTCACGGTAGGAGTTTACCTGGGAAAGGACTTTTTTCTCCTACCAGAAATCTATTATATAGTAGGATATTGGTAAGAAAAAAGACCTTTCAGAGGTAAACTCCTCCCGTGAATGAAGTATATATCCCTTCATGCCAGAGTCCAGCATATACTTCACTGGCTATTTCGCGTGATTTTCCGTCAGTACTTCCGTTATATTATTATTATTTAGCACCGCGTCTTACTACCCGTTTGGATTGTAACCATTTGTACTAATTACGCTTATGTGTTTGGATCAGGTAGGTTAAATATTGAGAAAATGTACCCAACGTGTGTGTGGAGGGAGAGTTTTGAACCATTCAGGAGTATACACACCACCGGGATTCAAACCACACTACCCCGTCCTCGGCGGTCAGGTCAATTGCTAGAGTAACGCCTTAAACCATTCGACCACCAAAGCGGGAAATAAATACCTGCTATCT
>CABFVX010000002.1:547818-562818 GCA_902151425.1 Timema shepardi | reverse complement strand
GCATGCAATCGCAGCTAACAGCCGTAGCTTGGACAACGCACCTTTTGGCCGGATAAACGCGGTTCCGCTGTAAAGTTACATCTAAAAAATTTACTCAGCTATACTCCACACAAATTCAACCCGTGGATGAAATGAAAACAGTGTACGATGCACTCGTATTTGATTAGGGGCGAGTTTGCTTTGCTCAGTAAGCAAAACGTTGAACGAGTTGTGGTCATCGGCCAACCACCACAAGCCAAAACGAATAAGGTTTTACTGCCCTGTAGATATCTGCAACGCGTTCTGGCAATTAGCTACAGTTTATTTGTTTTTAGTGTGGTGATGTGAAGATGAAATTTAAAGAATAATAATCAATCATTATAAAGGGTGAATATGTAGAGTGAAACTAAACTCGTTTAGCGACAATTTAATGCCTATTTTTTTGTTCTAACTCAGCTATTCATTACATAATTAAAATACCATTGAAACATTTAATTATATCTACTCAATGCGAGATCATCATTAACATCAACTATTTATTATTTTATTTTAAATAAGAAAAAACTTATTATAAATATTATTTTAGGTAAGTTGATTTTGGCTCACAATATTCACGGCTAGAATTTCATTTAATGTCGTTTTCACGAATTTTATTACTTCAATAACCTGTGGACACTTTTGTTATACATACTTTAAATTGTTGTCTACCTATTATTGTATTAAGTTTGTTTATTTTTTATAGTTTATTAACCAAGAGCTAGTGTAATAAAAAATTAGACGTACACAAAATCGCATTTACGAAAAATGTTATTCACACATAAAAAAATATTTTAGTAAAATAAGAACCAAATATTTTACAATACCTAAGTCACTTTTGAACATATTTGGTCAACAGGTATATTATTTTTTATTTATTTATAATAGGACTACAAAAGTAAATTAGTGTATGAAAAAAGGCTGGATAAATAGTTTAAAACAAAAGTTTGTTTCCCCAAACAATTGTGACGAGATTTATTATTTATAAATTAGTTAGTTACAGTTCAGTTTAAAACTCTGTATAAAACGCTTACTAAATTTTACTGAGCTAGGAATTATTTATCTTTTAAGTAGATATAAAGGTCTAAGTAGATTATAAAGGTTCAAAATAAGATATATTTCATCAGCAGCTCCATGGCGTGGTCAAGACCGGCTCTGGTATTTATACCAAATCGAATCCCTGTCTGGTCAAAGTTACTTAACCCTAAAGTGATGAAAAGTCAGGTATTCAAGACGACTTCTGAAGTCTCTAAGAGTGCGGCGTGTTAATAGCCTAAAAACCACCGTGAACATTTTTTTTTAAGTTTTGAAATTTCCTTACTTTTTACAGGTTTTCCAGACAAAAATATATACTTTGTTCCAGTATTTTATATGTATAAATGTCATTTGTTCAGCTCTAAATCCAAATCTAGACACAGGAATTATTAAAGAAATATATGTGATACTTTATAAAATTTTACTAATTTTTCCGCCACACCAAATTTCCTGACTTTTACAGGTTTTTCCCTAATTTCAGTAAGATATTTTGTCTAAGCTTAGTTTTAATATGGTTTTAACAATAATTAGGACTAATTTGTTTTTTCATGTTTCAGGAGGGGGGGGGGGCTGAAGGAAGGAGGAAAGGAAGAGTGTTTAACTCTTTAGCCCTCCCCCCCTTCCCCGGAAAGCCGGACAAGACGAGACTATCGCCTTACACCGCATACGCATACCCATACCGTGTCAGTTTTTAAATTAAATGTGAAAATGAAAGCTGATCCGCTGCAGCGCGCCCTTAGAATGAACGGTTTAGCCAACCGGTTCCGTCACAACCGTTAGTCCGCGTCACATTCCTGGCGTGGCTGGGCTTCCTTCCCTCTCGAAATACCCCACGCTACTCTAGCACCGTCACTTGACCGATACCAAAAGCGGAAATGGACCTTTATCCTCAAGATAGCTGACCCGGGTTGTGGCGTAGGATGTGGCGAGGGAGTGTTGATTAGGGACAGCGTTGGGGTGGTAAAAAAACCCACCCAATTGGAGGGCAAAGGTTGATTGACATAACAACATAGTAAATTATTATTATGTGGCTTAGAAATAAACTTAGACAATATCATAAACAGTATGTCAAGTGTTTCAAGAGAGCCTAACAAAGCTATCGGCCCTGTCAACCAAGGTATTATAATTTCCATAAATGTTGAAAGAAAAGGACAAACTCAACAATCTCTTATAGATAGCTAAGTAGGCTCCTGTAGTTATTTAAAATCACCAATGTAATTTTTGTACCTTCTGTCTTTCGACATACAAGATAAATTTAAAAAAACTTTGGTGTAACCCTTTCGAACAATTGTCAATAATGAAGGTTTACCCTTATAGCATATGCAAATTCAGAGCTGTAGGCTACGAGGGGGTGAGGGCGTGGGGGATGGGGAAATAAGCAACTATACTTTTATCACCAAGGAACATATAAATAAGTAATTAGAACTCTTCTAAAATGTCAAAGTGAAAAGGAACTTCTTGCAAATTTAATATTAATCAAATTCTTAGTTTCCCAGACCTTTTCCCTGATTTCCCCTGATCATTTCCTAAAATTCCCGACTAAGAAGTATGTCACATCCTTTTAACTCGCCCCTCCCCCCCCCCTCCTACCACTAGGAATTAAAAATATATTACACAGCTACAAGCAAAAAAATGACATAATTCACTGATTATTGTATTTCATATTTTGAGTAAAATATCATTTTCCCGGATTTTTATTGTGATTTACCAAATTCCCGACTTATTCCCGTTTTTTCCCGATCACTTCAAATTCTCGGCTAATTCCCGTTTGCCCTGATTTTCCCGAATGGTAGACACCTTGTTATTGTTTTAGAGCAATACAATTTTAAAACTAAAAAACATATTACAATTTAACGTTGTTAAGTAAATTATTTATATTTTTAGCAACACTTATGTGTGTGTGATGGGAACATTAAAATAATGAGTATTAATGTCGCAATTATTTTAATATAGAAGAATAATTAGCAATATGGCCCTAAGGGGATCAAATCGGTAGGCGAGAAATTGCCACGAGATGTTCAGCGATTAGGAGATATTTATTTTTTACGATGCGTTATATCAAAATATGGTTCAAACAAAAATAAAGTTGAAAGATTCCAACAGTACTCTTTTTCTTTAACAACTCTATGATTTGAGTTTTTTTTATAGAGAAAAAAAAGTGTGAAAATGTAACATTATCTCATTTTCAACGACTTTTTAATAATATTTAGGGAGGTATGAGACTCGGCTTGATGAAACAGGGCTCTAGATTTAGCCTTCCTATAAAATATACAGATTTAAAAAAATATTTGTGAATTAGTAACGATATTTCTTCTTTGCCTAAAGATAAGATGTTTAGTTCTTAATCCTCCCCCTATACCTTTTTTTATTAATATGATTAAGTGTGGTTGTAGGCAAAGGGCGAAAGGGAATATAAGCTTAGACAGAATAGAGAAGTAGTTCCAGAAAACGGCACAGACCATTGAAATAAAACCATGTCCCTGACAGAGAATGATAATTTCTCCCTCGCCTAGGTCTAGGTGGCCCCGTTAATTCGATATCAAATGGTGTTTGGTGTACTGCAGTTTGAATTCTAATGTTGATCTCCCCAAAAAGTTCATGGAATTCAACTACCCTTGTGGTTACCCCAAGTTCGATTTCTGTGTCCAGATGTCATTTTTAAACTATGTTTAATTTGATCGTAATAAATTCCTATGGTGTTATCGGATCGTTGTCAAAATATTTGAACGATGGCCGGTATTTGTATCCAATATCTTGGGCGGTCACAGCTGTACAGGATAAACATTTCATGTTCAAATAAACCTCATTAGGGTGTGGTGATTTGACCCCTTGAGCATGGAACAAAGTGTCGAGCACGCTAGCCACCGGGCTAAACATATCCCCAATATTTAATTAGGACTGGCCTCATGTGAACTTGAGTATTCTACATGATACATTTCTGAGCTGGGTTGAAGACGTTTATAAAGTCCGTGTTGTTTAAGAAGTAAGGGGTAAGGTGTCAGAATTATGTGCTGGGGATCCGGGGTTCAATCCTCGGTCCCGGCACAGATTTATCTGATTACCAAACACTTCCTTCACCTCTGACAAGACGTGTATTAATCACAACTTGTGAATGTGTGGAATGCCAGGCCTCCACCGTGGTTCGGATCCCACGTTAAACTGTAGGTCCTCCATTTCATCTCACAATCACCTTACCATCACACATTAGCGTAAGTGCGTATAACCCGAACGGGTAGTAAGACCCTGTTCTAATAATAATAATAATAATAATAATAATAAAGTAATTGTATGATTTTTTTAAATATCATTTTTAACGAAATGTAGGTGAAAGTTACCAGCAGGCTTATGCCCACATAAAAAGTTTAAATTTTGACCATGATTTTTTTTTAATACAGGACGTTTTACGCGAAAATTGTGCTTATGATATTTTTGTTCATTCTAATGTGAAATGCAAGCGTTAACATAATAGCCTCTCATGGTTCAAACTTCGTAGACTACTGACAAGCAGCTGTGTTTTCTTATAAGCTCAAGAGAGCTTTATTTCAATGCAAATCAGAGTGGCCTATCTATAGATCCTCATGGGGCTGCGTAGGTAGCGGAGATACTGACAATCAAATAGATGTTGCGCTTAGCTTAAAAATATTGACACAAACTTTAACTGTACAAGAGTGTGGCGTTTAATGGGAAAAATACAAAACTATATAGAATGTGTCAATATTTAAACCAAGTGCAACATCTATCTGACTGGGGAAGAGAGAAAGAGACACTCGCAAACACGATATAAAAGCTGAAATTTTCCAATCTGAAAAGTCCAAAAATCCACATATTTTGGTTGATCATTAAGACCTAAATACCTTGGAAACGAAAGGTAAATCGTAAAAGAGCATAGAAAGGATATTTGTGAATCGAATGAGGTAATTTAATGAGGGGGCTCACAATACAAATTGTAATGTCATCTGTATTTTCATACTACCCCGTTTTTTTCTCTCTTACCACCGTACAACTACACCCAGGAATGTTATGATACCACTTGCCTTTTATTGTTTACGAATGTCTGCTCGACTAATCTAGGCTCATGCGTGCTTGTCCAGGAACGTGTTTTTTAACATCACAATTTTAAAAACCAAGCCTTTTAAGACGTGTGTAAGGTAACCAAGATAGCTAAACATTAAATATGAGGCATTTATGTAACGTCACTATGAACCGTTCCCTCAAGTGGTAGATAAGATTACATGGAAATCAACCGAGCAAACAAGACCTACAAGTTCGGGAAACAAGGTTTGCACCATCCATCCCCCCTTCTCTTCCAAAGAAAAAACAACTCTTTCGCAAAATAAAAATAAAATGAGAGAGAGAGACCCCAAGGGGACCAGGGCCAATTATAACAAAACGTTAGGAGACCCGAAATAGACGGATATGTCCGCACCGCACGCCCTCGGTACTTACACAACACCACGACTTGTATTAACCTTCCGCGGACAACTTTCCGCTTCTCTATCGTACACCAACCAGTGCACCATACCCGCACCAGATTGAAGCAAACTTATTCTACAGGAAATCATCTAATTCGAGAATACCACCGTACCCAAACTGATCACTTAATTTATTTTATATTCAATTTTTCATAGATAATATTTTTTTTTTAAATTTAAAAAGATGTGTTGATTCTATTAATTTATTAATAATATGAATAAGAAATCTGAAAAATAAGCTTTGGCCCATATGAGAAGGGAGGTCTAACATAGATAAGAGCTGTATACTCCTTGCTCAAAAACAATAAACCTCAACTGTGATTATTAATTATGTCTATATATTGAATAATTAATAATAATAATAATAATTTCTAACTGGCGTATATTCCGAACGGGTAGAAAGACACTGTGCTTAAAAAACTAACTTTTTAACACCATGTCTTACAACCCGTCCGGGTTATACGTTTTTATACTAATTTCGCTAATGGGCTAGGGTTGATGAAGATTGAATTTGAAGGTGTACCCTCATTTGAATGGAGAGAGAGTGGGGAATTATTTAGGAAAAACCACCTTCATTACACCCAACCGGGATCGAACCACGACATCTCCATCATCGATAGTCTAGTCTAGTGAGAGAATAGCATCTTAGATCAGCGATTCTTAACCGGGAGCACAGCTTTCTGGGGGGTGGGGGGCCTTGAAAAAATAATTAAAAATGTTATTTGCTTTTACTGAAGTCAACTATCTTTAACTTTTACGTTTTGAAAGAAAGAATTCGATGATCTGTAAGCACAGTAGATTCTCAATTTTCCGGAGTAAGGGGTTGTTTAAGTATTATGTAAGCACCTTAGGGCGGGAGGGGGGTCAGAACAATGCTTACGTAAGACAGAAGAAGAGCAAAATTGAGGGAGGGAGCATCGGAAGCCGCTTGGACTTCAGGCAGCTATGAAGATACTGTGGAACTAAACGAGGAAGAAGTGGAAAAGCCTAAAGGAGGAGAAAAAGCTTGAGTGACCTACNGGCTGATTTTTTAAAGCTACAATTAAGAGTAAATTAAAATTTACCATCACCATTCAAAATTTTCTGCGCTTTGTCTTTACTTATTTATGGGGAAAGGGATTTCCCACAGTGGTAAATATTAAAACGAAGCAGCGAAATCAACTCAGATTCAACTCTTGCATGCGAATAGCATTAAGTAATACAATATAAACAAGAATAGACAAATTAGTGGAAAATGTTCAACAGCAGAGGTCCCATTGGATACATTTGGTTAAATTAATTTCTGTTATTTTATTACTAACAGTAAATGAAGCCACTATTTTAGAATAAATCTTAAATAATAATATTTAGCACCGCGTCTTACTACCCGTTCGGGTTATACGTATTAAGTACTAATTACGCAAATGGATTAAGAATTGGGAAGGTTGAATCAGAGGAAGTGGACCCGCATTTGCGTGGAGGGAGAGTGGAAAACCATTTAGGAAAAACCACCCCCAGTTCACCCGACCGAGATTCGAACCTCGATCTCCCCGTCCTCAGCAATCGAGCTTCAACACGACAAGCGCGTTAGCCAACTACGCCACCGAGGCGGGTAATAAATCTTAAAGAATTATATTTTAGTAAGAACTAAGGGGACACGAAAATATTTTTTTTAATATTTAGGGGCCACGCGTAATAAAAGGTTAAGAACCATTGCCTTAGACCACGCAGCCACCGAGGAGGGTTACTAACTTATTGCAAAGTGGTAATAGTGTAATAGAGTCATTCAGATGCCAAAGTATATGTTTTTGTATGTTCATCTTTTCCATTAAGGTGATCTCTTTTAGCAAGAAAAACATGTTTCTCTACAAAATGAAGACATAGTGCTATTTATGCACTGAAAAATATGAAAATCATATTTAGATTTAAACTTCTATATAACTAGAGAAGAAAAAAATATAAATAAAATTTGAAATACCAGAGCACATGGCATTAAGCGATTTGACGGAACATGAGCCAGTAGTAATCTATTTTCTTTGTCACGCCAATTGAACTACTTGACCGAAAAATCTCTGAACGACGCTGAAATTAAATTCGAACAATATGATATTTCACTAAGAGATCTTAAATCTTAAGAGAGAGAATTTCACCTAAAATTATGGCAATCATTTACAAGTCTGAAATCCACACACACACACGACTTTAGTCAATAATTATACCAACTCTTGGCCAATCCGAAATTTATAGAGGCAGTATTTTACAGTAAGAATTATAGCAACTCATTATACTATTATAAATCCGCATGGTTGACTCACCCACTGACATTAATGTTTACCCACTTCCAGATGAGCTAGAAACCGGATATTTGGCAAACTTATAGCTTCTAGCCTGTAACCGACGGGAAAATTCAAAAAAGCTCAAAAAATATAATGTTTAACCAACGAAAAAAAATATTTGAAAATGTCGGAGCAACTTTAAAGTCGGTGCGGACCTTTCTTTGGAGGTATCTTGTGGCTAAACGGTAAGACCTATCTAAAAACGGCTCTGAAATTACATTAGTTTACACCCACTTACAAAGAAAACTCACTGGGTGTTTGGGGACGGAGTCCCTCAACGAGCAAAGCGAGTTGCAGATATAAAATCCGTAGGCATATACTATTTTATCTATGAATGCATGCTCAATGTAGGTCGAAAATTTCAGATAGTATTTTAACCTCCAAATTATACTTAACTGCTGTTTTAAAAATCAAGATATACAGCATTAAATTAAACTCCTATTATTTGCCAAGTGTGATCAGAATATTAGGATGAATCTTAAGACCGGCATTAAATCTTACGTTTCAGGGTTTCCACCAATAAAATACTTATTTCGCACACGATTTATTGTGGCAATCAACGTACACTTTATAAACACATGGTTGTACCCCTATACGATGCGTAACATAGGCCAACAGTACCCAGCTTGAGTCACAGTTTCAATAGGACAAATACATACCCAAACATTATGGTAGTGTTTCTAAAACATTTTACTAATAGCGGACCACTTGATAAACGTTCGATACATGTACCCAGCTTCATATACAGGGTGGCCCAAAAGTCACTACACAATGCTAAGTTTATTTGGGAAAAACAGTAAAAAAAAATAGTACAGAGAACTAATAATTTATAGAAGCTACATGATTATCTGAACTTGGAACTACATATGTTGTGAACATTTCCAAGTACTTTTTTTGCAGTGACTGTACCATCAAAAACCAAGGACCCAGGAATCCTACTACCACAAACAGTAGTACCAGGTTGATTTAGCTGCCCTTCAAGAACAATACTCCGCTTCCCTGTATACCAATATCAAAAACAATATCATCTTAGTGCCATTTTAATTTCCTTTGAAATGGGTAGTGACTTTCGGACCACCCTGTACTATATACCCACCTACCTACTCACCTGTCCCTTTAATGAAGACGGAAATTATATAAATGTACTTGTTTTTCAAGTAGTAAAAGGCGGAATTTTTATTCGACTTTGTTTCTTATGCATATTTCACATGTAATTATACTTGTGGTACAACGTATTGTTGACTCAGTGTACTTGTTACAATCTTGTACTCTTCACTCGTTCACATCCTCTATGGTCCGCAGACCATAGTTTGAGAGCCACTGCATTAGAGGTATTAGTAACCAGCCGGGATGTAACCAAGAATGTTCCAGTGGCCCAGTCCGAGTGGAGTTCAGTTGCCTCTTTCTAGAGGAAGTGAAGCAAACCGGTTTATCTCGGCTTGTCAGGCAGGCAGTTCGCTTCTCACCGACCGAGCAACGAATAGAATGGGTCGGGGGATGACCAGGTTTCACTGTTGATAACTACCAGTGTATACCTACAAATAAACGATATATTGATATTTAAAAGTATGACATACTCTATGGCGTTAGGAACTCGAAAGTGCATTGCAGCAATTACAAAAGTACGCATAATATCCCGAGTTAATTATATCCAGTCATCATTACAACCTATCCCTATCTTGAGATAGTTCTACCCAGTCCACCTCATTACACCCTATCCCTATCTTGAGCTAGTTCTATCTAGTCCCCCTCATTACACCCTATCTCTATCTTGAGCTAGTTCTACCTAGTCCCCCTCATTACACCCTATCTCTTTCAGGTCCAATATAATGTTATCTTCCTGTGCTGTAGTATATCCTGAATTTTGGTAATAATTAGTTTGTCTCTGTCTCTTAACACTTTGTAATAGGTTAATGACACCCGCTTGAAATTGAAGGATTTCATCTGTGTTGAGCGTTGAAGTAATGGGTAAAAGACTTTTAAAAAAATGTAGTTGTGGATCTTCTTCTTTCTGTTTCTTAGTGCTAACATTATCAAGAAATTTGAACATTTTATCATCGACCTCGTTTTGTTTCCTCTTCAACTTTGTATTTTTCCTTCCTTTGTCCGATATCTATACTTCCTTCCTTTGTATTTTTCTTCACTTGTTGCATTTTCAGTCCCCTCTTCAACGTGGCTTGCGCTTCCTTCTCCACTTTCATTAGTTTCTCCGCTTTCTTGACCCACTGTTATATCAGTGACTTTCTTGAGGAATTACATCTGATCAGAATAGTTAAATGGTTTGTATTTACTAGCAGAGGAACCAGATTTCATTTGATCTTTCCTCTTTTTTACAATCTTTAAGTTTGAGTAAAGGTTGCCCAAACGGATATCTAAACATCTAAGACAATAAATAAAGTTGTTTTTTTTGTCACCGCTTCTTAATACACGTCCGGGCTATTTGCATTTTAGCTATGCTAATAGGATCAGGACAAGAAAAATAACATCTTGAAAAATATGCACTGGCATTTTTGTGGATGGAGAATAAGAAATAATTGTTTTTTTTAAAGGTAAAAACCATCTTCAGTACACCCGAACATGATATGAGCCCCAAATCCTCGTCACCAGCAAACCAAGCTAGATGAGCTTGACATATAGTCCGCGCGCCCACCAATACGGGTCGTTAAATAATTAAAATCATTCAATTAGATACCGTGATTGATTAGTATTTCACAGGGCTACTGTAAGCATTATTTTATAAAATTCCCTCACTTTCCCAGGATTTCCATAAAATATGGCCGCCTCGGATAGCGAGAAAGTATCAATAGCTGTCGAGCCACACAGCTTAAAATACAATGGTGTGTGTCTTTTTCGCCAACTACTCTATTCTGACTAAGCTTATACTCCCACTATCCCCTCACCTATAACCACCCTTTCTCATGTTAATAAGAGGGAAAAGAAAATCATGAAACTTCCTATCACAAGGTAAAGAGAAAAACTTGCTGCTAATTCATAAATATGCCTATCTTAACATTTTATGTTGTTACTGTATTTGTTAGGGAAAGGCTAAATCTAGAGCCCTCGTTCATCAAGTTTAGTTTCACAAATCCATAGATGATTAAATAGCTTATTTTCAACGACATTTTAAGCATATCACATTTTCACACATTTTATACACAATAAAACTCAAACTATACTGTTGTTAAGTAAAAGTAATCCTGTTGGAATCTTTATAATTTATTTTGACGTGAACCATATTTTGAAAAAACCTATCGTACAATTAAATATTGCGTTAGAGTTAAACGTTTGCCCGCAATTTCTCGCTTACTGAGGCGGCCCCCTTAAAACGCAAGAATCAAATCACTTACTTGTTTTGTCTTTAATTACGAAGTTAATATCTTCTATAGGCAAGTATTAACGCCCTGATTTTCCCGTATTTTGTATTCATTTGCCTGAGATTTCCATGTATTAGTATATTAGGGGGTGACCTGGCGGTCTAGGGGTAAGGTGTCAGACTTCTGTGCTGGCAGCCGGGGTTCAATCCTCGGTCGCGGCAAAGATTTATCTTTTCCTTCACCTCTGACAAGACATCTTGTGAATGTGAGGAATGCTAGGCCTCCACCGTGGTTCGGATTCCACGTTAAACTGTAGGTCATTCATTTCATCTCACAATCACCTTACCATTACACATTAGCGTAAGTGAGTTTAACCCGAACGGGTAGTAAGACGCGGTGCTAATAATAATAATAATAATATATTAGGTCTGTGTTAGCGCATGACCTTGACTCGGTGAGTGATGGAGTGTGATCTAGCTGGCTCAGTGAATGACCAAGTTGGCCACGGTTCAAGAATACGACGGTCTGGCACTCGAACACGCCCAGTACAAAACATAAAGCCTCGGAGAACAACTATTTCAGAGTTCTTCTTTAAAAAATACTTGTGTAAACGTTAGCGGCATATTCCTTGCATGCACACCCTGCTTACTTTTAACGGCGACAGTTTTGGCTTGTCTAATAATTACATTAGGCCCCTATCTGATAATACACACCATAGTGTAAATCCATCAAGGTTAGCTTGTTACCTTTCGGGGTTAACAAGACGGAGTGTAGGTCACATACAAGATTCAATATTGGAAGAAAAAAACACAAGGAAAAAACGTGGAAAAAAACAGATCCGCATACATATGGGTTAAAAATAGATTCAACGAAGCAATAAACCCAGTGTCAACAGCTAAATTATTCCGATTCTCGATTCTTAATGTACGGCAGGACTGATCGAACGACTAAAAAGTAAAATAGAACACATTGGTTGTAATGAGAGTTGGCCAGACTGGAGCGAGCGACGCTTGAAAGATAGAACTGTTACTATTTTTTTCAAGCGCGCACGCTCGAGCCGGAACAGTCTAGTTTACAGGCGCTGGCAATATTATTGTATGTGGGTTCATTGAGTGATAGGAAAACTTCTAATTTTGACATGATATTTGACTTTTTATAATTATCGCTAGGTTTAACACACTTGCTACTAACGGCCTAATTTAATTGGTAAGAACATAAACCATACATACAATATATAAGTGATGTGCTAAAAATACTTCCAATATTATAATCAAAGCAGGCCTTTGCAAATAAGAATCATGATTAGCGCGGATAGAGGAGAGGAAACCACAACAATAAATAACTTGTCAAAAACCACGCTCGATTCACTGAGCCAAGATTCGAACCTTTGCCTTATCGACAACAACTATCAACAGCTATCTGCTAATCACGCGCTCGCTTCCTCGGACACTTTTCAACATGGCCGAACCCTTAGTCGTGGAATTTTAACCGCTAAATATTACCGAGACTCCTGTAAATGCGTAAATAAGTAATATTAAAATACACTTTGATAATTTAGTAATTATATTCATCCCCTAATCAAGCATATAGATACATTACCATATTTTATTAATAAAAACTGATCTTACCTTGAAATTTACTAACGAATTCTCCCAAACTACACTGATTTAAATTGGCTGTTTTTCATCCACGAGTCTTTGAAATTCTCTAGTCACATGACACGCTGGTAGCGTCCTTAGCTATAAGCGACTTAAAAAAATATTTATTGGAAACTACAAAGATAGGCCTATATTAAAAACCGCACAACCTTTGTTGAATTTAACTCCCAAGTATAAATAGATCAGTATCTGGATTTTGCACAGTTATTTATGATTGCTTAAGGTGCGGCTGAAAGGATCGAAAGTATTTGTACAGTTTTTATAGAATTGAAATTTTTTGGCCAAAAAAAAATCAAATATTTCTCCAGTATCAATATGGAGTTAAGTTGTCTGCACATGCTGATATCAACAGATTTTGGATATCTTTCAAGGGTGTCCTGGAATTTTGTAAAAACTTTTTAAATAAAGAGGAAATGTTTTGACCAAATTCCAGGACAGCCTTGACAGATATTCAAGATCTGTTGATATTAGCATTTGCAGAAAACTAAACTCTATGTTACTACTGAAGAGCTATTTGGTTTATTTTGGCCAAAACATTTCAATTCTATAAAAACTGTAAAATTTCTCGCGCTCCCTTCTGCCGCACCTTAAGATATCGAGCTGCATTAAATATATGGAAGTAGGCCTAAGTCTAGAATCTACTTTTATCTGATTTGATTTTAAATGGAAAAAATCGTCAAAAACAGAATAGAATTATGTAGTTTATAACAATTCAGAGAGTCGTAAGACCCACCGCAAATATACAATTCTTTATCATCTTCAATCTGAATATTTGTTTGAACGTAGTTGCAGCAAAATTTAACAAGGCTTAGCTTATTTTAGATATTTGCGAAAAATATTTTACAGTTATTTGGCACATTTGTAAAATACCCCGACATAATGACTTTACTTGGATATTTTCCCTTGAACCGCAATTCATTTACAACAAATTTAATGAATATGTCATCATATATATCGAATACCACGTCTACCCTTAATACAGAGGCATTCGAAAGAAATTATGTCGCTTGTTTTAAAAACACTTCAACAAACTGCCCAAAAGGTTGGAACTTTTTTTTTAACTGAATGTAGTAAACAAGTGTCATTCCATCAATAATACAATCCTCGTTATTTTGAGCATTTATAATACCTTCTGGTTTTAAATCCGATTTATAAGAATGGTTAGTTTCTATTTCGTTCATCAAACTTTATTTCTGACTTTTATAATAAGAATCACTTTTGTTAAAAAAGATATTTTGTTAATTCTATTAAATAATGGATGTTAAGCTAGGCAAATCAAATCCACGCAGGTCTGCTAACATAACTAACTTCTGCACTTCAACCATTTCTTTATAGTCGTCAAGTGTTTAATTAACTTTGCTGTCTTGCTTCGATTTAGGTGTGTAATTTAAGACTAAGAAACTCCATTCTCATTGGTTCAAATAAGCTTTTCTTTTCTTTATAAATTAAGCACTCTCCTTCAAATTGGCTTATCACGTGTTCTCCATTATGTTTGACTGAAATTAAACATTGTGCTACGCTTGTTTCAGCAACTGAACCAGTATAGATATTTACAAGCCCATTTTGTTCAAGATTGTTTTCGAATGGATTATACTGAGCCAAAAGAGCAATTAGGCACCGGATATTTTCTTCATCTTTATTAATTATAGTTTGGTTGCACTCATTGAGAAATTAATCGATATCACTATTAGCATCTAGCTCATAATCAAGAAACATCAATAAAGCCTGATGGATCACATTTTTAAAAGGATACAGAAGCAGCCACCTTTGTATAGCGTCTTAGTTTTGAGTTATTCCAAACAAACGCCCTATCACACCTGAAAAGCGCTTTTGAGATTGTTCTAATGCCAAATCACATGACACAGAGTTAAATACTCCAGATTTTTCATTTCACAAAAAAACATCTCTTAAATTCATAGATAAGTTCAGCTGACCTCTCAGAAGCGCTTTTAATAGTCATAGAAGTGTTCAGCTCTGGTTCTTGCACTAAATCTTCAGAATAGTATAAAATAAACAATATCACTCGTCGCTGGATTTTCTTTTTCTGCCAACAACTTTTACAAAGTAAAGCAATGAAATACAACAATTAGTGCACGTTGGCTCGGTAGTAACACTATAAAGTGACTGAGAAGCGCTTACCCTCGAATGCCCTACACGATATAGCTAGTGCGCACACAGGGGGGGGGGTGAG
>CABFVX010000002.1:535402-547736 GCA_902151425.1 Timema shepardi | reverse complement strand
GGGGGGGGGGGTGAGTGTGCAGGGAGGGCAAACTGACCACTTACCCAGCTGGCAACATGATTTACATTGAAACTATCATCCCAGGGGGACAAATCTCTAAAGAAATGGCATCCCTCATATTTTGCAAACGAAATCCCTCCAAGCACCTGCAAAATTACACGGAGAATAGTTTGAAACACATCACCGTATACCATTTGGACACAAGAACGGATTTCTTTGATATTCCCGACAGTTATAAACTCCACAACATTTCCAGGTTGTTTATATTTTCCCCTAGCCCACGTGGTCTAACGCACTACTCTCGTGGTAAACTAGACCACCAAAGGGGGGAGGAGGGAATTAAGGTTCGAATCTCGGTCGGGTGTACTGGGTGAAGTTTTCCTACATGGGTTTAAACTCGCCCTCCACGCAAATGCTGGTACAATTGTTCTATATACAACCTTAATCCCTAAAACTGTTAGCTTTATTAGTACATAGGTGTATAAACAGAACGGGTAGTAAGACGCAGTGCTTTTAAAAAACTGTGGCCACTCCGGATATTTTGCAAATGTTTAATATCCTACGTTTGTTTCTTAATTGTTTCAACTAACACTACCTATTAGAGCCCGTCAGCCAGGACAAGCGAGTGCGACGCCCCACACGGTACAATTATAAGTCATTCATGAGCTAAGTTTACCTGGATGACAGCTCGAAATGTTACTAGAAGTAATACCTAATATATCACTACACCAACAGCTGATATCTATCACTTTGGATGACTGTAATGAAAACATATGGTAAAATATTAATGTGATAGTTAACCACAGTAATTTAGGCCAATATTATTTATATATTTATTTGAGGTCGGACACAAAGTTTATGTATAGTTTTATTCCCCTTAAAAAAATATTAACACCACTTTCACAAAAACTTCTAACGAGCAAAGCTTCAATATGGCGACTGACGAATCTAAACCATATGATTGAACATAACGCTAAACAAGTTTTTTACAGTTATGCGGACACGCAGTTGATGAAAATACTTTATTCAGTTAAATATTTCAAAATACGATGAAATAATCATAAAATCATTTATTGTATGTAAAAAAATGACAATTGTTTTTGTCTTTTCCAAGTAAATACGATGTCCGCATTAAAAAGGTATTGATATGTGCACTATATTACACAAAATCAGTAACGTTCCAAAACGAAAAACAAGTACTTTTAATTATGTTTAAGATATTGTTTCGAGTTGGATAAAGAGAAATTATTTTTAAAAATGAAATAGTATGAGAGAACTTAAGTTTACGTTATTTTAAATGTAATATATAATAGGTAATTAAAGATATTTACATTTATTTAAAAAAAACTTATCTTTTACAAGTGTTGGCAACCCAAAACCTAAACATATGATGTTCGAACTGTCATCCGGGTAAAAACCTATCGTGAACGGAATATACGCCAAGTCTACAAGAGGTGAGTGAGGTGTGCAGGTAGTAAGGCAAAGGTATCGATCCGATTTAGATAAGGCAACCTCTACTCCGGTCGCGTTTCACTTCACAGCTATCACCCGATTCAACTCTAGAGCTAGCTAGCGAGCGGAACCGCAGCTGCGCTACAGGCAGACACGTCCTGGCACCTGAGGAAAAGGGGGAAGATCACATACGTGCATGTGCGTGTGTGTATGTGTTCATCAGTGCTACAACAAGCACGAGAAGGTTCTATTATACAGTCTTGTTTAGACAGGAACAAAACTTTCTGGACATTTAAAAAAAATTAGTAAAACCATCATTACGCTAAGTCATGTGACCTGAAGCTGTCGCTTTTGATAAATATAATCAATATTTAAAAACCTAACACCAATAAAGTGTTATCATTGTGTGAATGCGAGGAAAAAAAAGTGTGTGGTTTCCTTCCTATCAAACTTCATTTCATTTCGAGTCAAGAAAGAAGGTTCCAAATTAATATTTTCGCGTTGGATTCACTTCTCGCACCCTCACAAGATTTAGAGTTGGACCATTTAAGTTTTAAAATTCTCTTACGATATCAGTTCTCCATAAAAAAACAAACCTTTTTACAGCATATGAAATTACTTTGTTATTTTCTCTTACTAATAAGTAATAACTTTGTATTTTGAAAAAAAAAATTCAAGAATATCTTAAATTTCTATTGACTTTATTTCCTGTTACTTAAAATTCAACGACTTTTCCAGATTTTCCAGAGTGTATCAAACCCTATTCATGCCATATACAAGACCATAAATCCATCTTACTGTGGGGAAATAAGAACTCATGTCACGTGTTAATTCTTTGCCGGTATGTGGCCATATCAAATAATTGTCCGATTGAGAGTAAGCTACGATAGAAGAAAATGAAGGCATGAAGTCGGTAGACTGTTCATTTTCACTTAAGTTTTTTCTTAGTTTGAGTAATTATTGATCAAAGCTAATACAAAAGGCTGGGGATTTAACCCAAACTGACAAAAGGACGCGTAGCCCTAGAATTAAATTCAAAGAAAGGTTGTCTTAGAAATAACCTTTTTGAGAAATTAGGAATAATATGTAGAGTAAGTTTTAGTAAAATAAGATAGTGATCCAAAGTGACAGCTGCAGAAATCATGGCTTAATTGTATGAACACGTCCAATATAGGCCTATTGTAATTTAAAAAAGTGTTGGTCAAGATTCTTCCTAAGGCGAATCAAGTTCACTTAAGTTGGTCCCTTCCATCCCCTCAAATTTAAAATGTAACTAAAGCACCATTTTGCACATATTTTACAAGCAAGTATTGCGTTATGCACCCCAACCCCGGAGACTGTACGGCCGTTTTTAATTGGAAGGGGGGCGGGAGGAGTGTCACCAAAGTTAAATGCAGCTCTTCTTCCTAATTAAAATATTGGTTTTTATTTTATGCCAATGTAAACATCTTGTTTTACACAATTTTGCACCCAGGTATGGCGTTTTGCACCTTAATAATTTAGTGATAAAAATTATTTAATAGGATAAACTTTAAGGGTGAAATTAAGCGTGGTATTATTTATTTTTTTATTATGCAAGCATAAATGTCATACTTAGTATAATCTAGCAACCAGGTATGGCGTTTTAAATTATATTATTAAAGCCAAAAAAAAATTAACATTTGATAATGCCAGAGATATGCATAAACTTTAAAAGTAGGAATATGTATATTGTTTTTTTAACTTTTTTCAGCCAGTATTCCACCTTTATAGTTTTGTAAGAAAAAAATTACAAGAAAAAAAGGGAAAGGATCAAAGGCAAGTAAGTGTATTTATGGTTAACAGAAAAACAGATATAAGTTGATGCAAAGCGGTGCAATTGGCATATTTAATTTGTAATCCTCTGTTTAATCTATTTTTCTAACTCAAACATTAGAAGGTAAAACAAATATTTTTTTGCCATTAAAGTAATTGGCCCTTCTACTTTTTCATAGTAAATGTAACTGTTATTTTCGTCTAGGTCATTATAGTGCAAAACGCGTACTTTCAGAAAAATAGTTTTAATGAAAAGATTTAAAAAATCACCTTGGAAGTGTATACGTGCATATATAGGCATTGACACTTTTTGATATAGGCAACATCTTTATATATAGTCCGACACCTTAGCTCATTCGGTAACGTGCCTACCTACTGGTATAAGGGTCTCGGGTTCGATTCCCGACATGGCCGAAAATGTATAATTGATGAAAATATGAGTTAACTCTTTCTCATTGATAAATTGATGGTCGGGGACTGGAGGTTGTTCATGTCCTAGTCTTAAAAAAAAGCCTTAAGTTACTATAGAAGGCATATGAAGCTACGAAAGGCCTAGTAAGCCGGTATTAAAAATATATATGACTTGAATAAAAAACTGATCCAGGCCACAGGTTAGTAATGGATGTGTTATAAATATGTGTGTGTGTTTGTGTGTCTAACACATCCATTACTAGCCTGGATCAGTTTTTTATTCAAGTCATATATATTTTTAATAGCGGCTTACTAGGCCTGTCGTAGCTTCATATGCCTTATATACTATATATCTATATATAGTCTTGACGTGACACATCTACTTCACACAAAGCGCTGTCCCAAGCTTATACCAAAGCACCTGTAAATAGGGATGTGAAAAAAGAATCGATACTTTTACTGATATTAGTACTCACACTCCAGTATCGAAAGAAACAACTTTTTTGCTATCTTCACTGGTGCTTGGATTAAACTTTTATTATGATTAAAGAAGGATACAAAATAGATTGAAAAAAATATATTACTAATCATATTTAGCTACTAAAATTAACTTTCCATCGGCTAAATTTTTATAGACATTTTGAAAGCTGGTATGGTAAAACATTTTATAATATGCATCATACAATAATATATATCATACCTTCCAAACTCCAACACACAACAGAGACGCGATAGACCTAAGTATACTATAACATGGTTAAATCATTATTATGTTCAGTGTTTAAATAAATATGAAAATACAATTATTATTATTATTATTATTATTACTATGTAAAAAGTTAAAATTATTTCTGGATTAAAAAAAAATCCTGATTAAAATGTCGATACCTATACTTTTCTTTCTATACCACATCCCTAATTGTAAAGACACCAGTTTGAAGCACGCACGCGTCCAATTGTGGACAACCCCGGCGCCAAGTGTTGGGAAATCTCACACAACCTTGAGTAGAATGTTTGCCACACACACACAACCTGAGTAAGCACATTACTCCTCTCTCTTTGAAGCAAGTGCTATTATGAAATGGCAGTCCGTTAGAACAAAGTTGTTGTCCAGTTCCACAATTACACGATTTGAAACATACAATCAAAATAGGAGTGCTCGTTGGCGGAGGGAACCTAGAGACACCGCTGACGTAGCGTCATCCCGCCCATTGGTGTGGAGATACAGTACAATTTTCATAGAAAGGGGCTTTCATAAAACCCAAGCACATTTTGTGAAGCCAAAATTGATGGAATGTTGTTATATTATTAGTGTTATTTTATAAGTACTTATATTGATAATATATATCAAAACTAGGTGTCCAGCCAATATGTGTATATATATAATTACATAGTTTACAAATATTATTTTATTAAGATCGCAACTTAATGTAATCATATTTTTAGACACATACATATTCGGAAATTGTGTCCATTTTATGAAGATATTATTAAGTATTTCATCCTAAAGCGATGGCCTATTGGGTAGTGTAAATAAAGTTATGAGACTAACTCGAGACATTAAAAGACACCAGTACAGTCTAAAAATTGTTGACACAATCTTTTTTTAGTTTCCTCTTCCTATAACATAACCAGTTCTCACGCATTTGCATAACCGTGGTTCAACTTTGGCTAGAGACGTCAAGTATTATTATTATAATTTCCATTGAATTATATTTTCTCACTCCCTACTCCATTATTGTAAATAAGCTGTTATGTTATCCCGGACGGGTAGTAAGACGCGGTGTACAGGGGAACGAGGGGTGGGGGGAGGAGGCGCGCGGCTTTGATATTGCTGCTTGCAAATTTTAACAAAAGAAAAACCACTCGTAATTGTCGTTACGTAGTTGCTTCGTAAAGAGTACGTTGTGGCAAAGTATTAGTGGTTCAGTTCGATTTATCTCGCCGTCGAAAGTGTCAAGGCCGCACCCGAGAGACGCTGCAAGATGGCGGATGGCCGCAGGTAACTTACAAGGCGTTCAAACAAGTGAGGAGGGATCGGGACCGCTCAAGAGTTCAAGATTCATTCATGAGTTTTCTATGAACATTTGAAACCTTTACGACGTCATATCCAGTGAGCTGCTGCTTCTGATATAAGAGGGTAGTTTTGTTAGGTGTTTAAGTGGCTCATACTCTCCCGCACTAACTTTTTTTTGTCACTGCGTCTTACTAACCGTTCGGGTACACTAAAATATGCTAATTGCGCTAACATGTTAGGGATGAGGATGGTTGTATTTAGAAGTAGTGTACTCACATTTGCGTAGAGGGAGAGTGGAAAACCATTTAGGAAAAAAACCTCAGAACACCCGAACAAGATACGAACCCCGATCTCCCTATCAATCATTATTCCAGTATAACATAGCAAGAATTACCCGTTATTTCTCCATCCTATCTCAACGACAATACGTGTGTACGTCATCTAGAACTACCACAGGTAATCTTGTTTCTTTCATATCCCCCCTCTCTCCAAAACAATTAACTTATGCATGAACTATTTTATATGATACATTTATAACGCGAGGTTCAAATACAATTATTCCTTTACAAACGTCGACTGTAGCGCAACTAGAAAGTTACTTTTAGAAAGCATAAAAGCTAGAGAGAAACTATTGTGTATTTTTGTCCAAAAATAGATTTCAGAGGATCCATTAGTATGGAGGCATACGGCGGTATACCTTTTAAATTAATATCAAATCATAGTCTTAGAATGTAGTCTATAATGTTGATACACTTGTTATGAGATCTATTTAGTGTTTCAGGTTTTCCAGAACATATGTATTTCACCAGTAATTTATATGCAAAAATGTTGACAAAAAAATATTATTTCCAATTTGCTATTAAATTCTTGACACAAATTATTAAAAACATATGAGCCAGTTCTCTTTGCAAAATCGCATTAATTGGAGATACAAACAATAATTTACACTGGCTTTATGGTCTTCTACTTTATGTTTAAAACAAATATTGCAAACATATCTTAAGATTCGAACGGCAAAAAACTTTTCCCAGGCTTTTCCTTGTTTTTCAGGTGCTTTTTAACCATTTACATGCATTCAACTCCTTTTTTGGTCTTTAGAATCTAGATCGTTTTCAAACTTTCACCGATTACGTGTGTACTTCATAAAAAAATTAGGACACATTCTATCAGGTAGATAATAAACGTCTATACCACGTGGTAAGATAAGTTAAGCTATGGCAAAGGAAAATAAAAGCTTATAAAAACATATGAAATCTCCTCAAAATCTGAATTAATTTATCAGACTTACTATCATCAACACATATGTTATGATTAATAAAACTCTGTTACGTTGCGCAACTTTTGAAAGCTTTTGCATACCTTTGGTGGTATGCGAACCACCATTTGGAAAACATTTATTTAGATTATAGATATACTTAATTGGTGAAAGGTAGTAGGATCAAGGAGGTGCGTTTAAGATCCATTTAAACCTGAATAGGTAGCAGTCTTACCTTGAAGGATATCAACATGGCCTTCTTTATTTTATAAGCTACAAGGTGAAATACCCGACGTTGCCCAGAAGGTTTTAATTAATTTTACAAATATTTGTAGGCCTATAATCACAATTTTAAAATTCCAGCGTCGAGGTCTAAGCTATCGTGCATAGAAGCCAATAATTTTAATAATCCCAGACCTCTGTGTGCGGTAGATATCTTGCAATGTTCATGACAAACTCTTCCATTTTAATAATTTTAATTGCTTCCAACCCCGTTTTTAGTTACTTTTAAAAAGTATTATCGAAATTTTAAAATTATTGCTTCAAGGTGCACACGATCGTGCATAGGAACTGATATTTTTTTTAGTTTCAGACCAATGCTTGCGGTAAATATCACGCCCTTCTCATTACAAACAAACAAACAAACAAACAAACTCTCCATCGTCTATATTTTCTAAATGAATAAAATGAAGAGTTTGTCCATCATGAGCGTTGCGTGCTATCTACCACAAGCAAAGGTTTGAAATTTTAAAAATCAGCAGCCCTCGTGCACAGACATGTGGAATTTTAAATTTTGTATTAGATGTTTTTAAAGTTATTTAAAAGTGGGAAAGAAGAAATAAAAATGAATATTTTTTTCTGTCTGTCAAAAGCAAATAAGAGCGTTGCCCGGGCAAATTCGAGTACTTTTGAAAGTTTTATGAATAAAAATATATATATATACCATCGTAAAATAATTAAAAGTAAGCTTGTTAAAGTAGGATTTTGCTAGGTGTATTATATTATTTGATAGGTGTTAATTCTTTCTATGAAGTGTGACAATCAAAGATCACATGACTTGACGTATGAATACGTGAAAGTCGGTCCAGTTTTTTTTCCTAGATGTTAGATAACGTTCTTCCTGTGAGAATAGGACTGCGAAGAGTACCTTCATACCCGCCTGTGCAGCGCCAAACGTTGCAATAAGACAGTCGTGCGCGCGGCACCTTCAAACTATGAACACATTCAGTCCGTCCCGAGATGTCAGCACAGTGCGTCAATTATGTATAAGGCATAATTACACCCTTTTTTTTGCACCGCGTCTTACTACCCGTTTAGGTTATACACCTGTGTACTAGTATCACTAATATTTTAGAGATGAGAAAAGTTAAATCTAGAGAAAATTATTATTACTATTAGCACCGCGTCTTACTACCCGTTCGGGTTATACGCACTTACGCTAATGTGTAATGCTAGGGTGATTGTGAGATGAAATGGAGGACCTACAGTTTAACGTGGAATCCGAACCACGGTGGAGGTCTGGCATTCCTCACATTCACAAGATGTCTTGTCAGAGGTGAAGGAAGGGCCTAGAGAAAATAAACCCGCATATAAACGGAAAGCGGGAAACATTTGCGAGAAAACCAAAACCACCCTCAGTACACCCAACCAGCATTCGAGCCCCGATCTCCCCATAATCGGCAGTCTAGTATATTGCGAGAGCGACGCCTTGGACCATGCATCCAGTGAAGCGGGTAGTTGGCTACACCTTGTGAAACGGACGTATTTTAACCGCGTGATGTGCAACGCAGCAAATAACGATTATGTAGATAGTTTGCAGTTAATGTGGGAAAAGCTACCAAGAATGAAGTCAATGACCTGCGCGCGATGCAATTGGACTCACGTTCGTTCACGCCCGCGATGGTTTTATTTTCATCAGGTTGCAAGTCTGCAAAGTGAGAATGTGTTAACACACCTGACACCTTAGCTCGGACGGTAAAACTTCTGACTACTGATTAAATAAAGTCTCGGGTTTGATAACATACAAGCGCTCATATCCTAGTTTTTAATAAGTATTATTATTTTTTTACTGGGTGACCTGGTGGTAAGGTGTCAACTTCTGTTCTGGGGTTCCGGGGTTCAATCCTCGGTCCCGGTACAGATGTATCTGATTGCCAAACCCTTCCTTCATCTCTAACAAGACGTGTATTAATCACAACTTGTAAATGTGTGGAATGCCAGTCCTTCACCGTGGTTCGGATCCCACGTTAAACTGTAGGACCTCCATTCCATCTCACAATCACCCTACCATTACACATTAGCGTTAGTGCGTATAACCCGAACGGGTAGTAAGACGCGGTGATAATATTTTTTTACTCTCGGCGTCTTACTACCTGTTCAGGTTATACGCATATTTATTTACTCTAATGGGGTAGGGCTGAAGAAAGAAGCATTTTAAAGGTAATCTACCCGTATTTGCGTGGGAGGAGAGCGGGAATCCGTTTAGGGAAGACCACCCTCAGTAGACCCAACCGGGATTCGAACCCCGATCTCCTAGTCATCAGAAGGCCAGTCTAACACGAGAGTGACGCCACTTAGAAGAAATCTGCCTTTATTCGCGTGGAGGGGGAAGGGGACAAACATTAAGGAAAAATCCCCCTCGGTACACTCGGCCGGAATTCGAATACTGACCTCATCACCGACAAACTAAACGAGAGCTTGACGTTAAGCTTACTCGCTTCCTTTAATTATTATAAATTGGTTAAACACGACTGCGACGTCTCAGAAAGTAATCATAATATAATATTTAGCACCACGTCTTACTACCCGTTCGGGTTATACGCTTTAAGTACTAATTACTCTAATGGATTAGGACTTGGGAAGGTTGAATTAGAGGAAGTGAACCCGCATTTGCGTGGAGGTAGAGTGGAAAACCATTTAGGAAAAACCACCCCCAGTTCACCCGACCGAGATTCGAACCTCGATCTCCCCGTCCTCAGCAGCCGAGCTTCAACACAAGCGCGTTAGCCAACTACGCCACAGAGGCGGGTCAGAAGATAATCGACGAGTCCCAGTGGATATTCTGGAAGTTGTGCTAGCAGCCCCACTTGCCTAAATAGGAGACTGTTGCAGTAAAACAAGTCATAAAGGAACTGACAGAGTTGAGAAACCAAAGGGAGCCTACACAGTGATGACAGTTTTTATAAGTTCAACCGCTTGAATTTCTATTTGAGGTTTGTAACTTCCTAAATTGATTACTCACCCGAAACATGCCACGACCCCCAAGTTGGAAACCACCGCGTTATACACTAATGAAACATTTGTTACCATTGCACGTCACTACAAGTCTTGGATACGCGCATTTAGCCTACGCTATTAGCGAAGGAATGAGGAAGACTTCAGAATAAATGTATCAGCAATTGCATAGGTAAAGAGAAGAACATATACAGGAAACCATAACCTAAGTACAAATGACTGTGATTCGAACCCCAACCCAGACAAAAATGAAGATTAAGGCCATGAGTTGTTTCGGAGTACGACTTACGATTTATAAATAAAAGGACGACGAGAGAGACAAGTCGACGCTTGTATCGACGCCGCGGATAAAGGCAAACTGCAACACAGCACTGCTCTGAGGAAAACCAAGCACTTCACTAGAAAGGGGCACTCCAAATTTTGACTGAATTGTGTTTATGGGGGCGTATTAAACTTTTAAACACCGTTTATTTATTTATGGGAATCACGTTAGTAACAAAACGTTATCAAGTGACTATCCCATTAGATAGTTAATTACTTAATCAAATATAACGATATTAAAGAAGCGGTACTAAAATAACATAATAAAAATATTTTTAAAGTGATATAATTATATAAGAAAATAGTCCAAAGGCCGCGGCGAGAAGCGACAACGTGCAACACCGTTCTACTCTGCGGGTAGTATACATTTCATTCCACAGGGGCACAATTATATTTTTTAAACTTATTTCCTGATAGGCATTAATTAAACAGTCCTCCAATAGTAAAAAAGAATTCTAATGTATAAGTTCAGACCCGCCTCGGTGACTTGCTTAGCTAACGCGCGTCGAGTTGAGCTAGACTGCCGAGGACGGGGAGATCAAGGTTCAAATCTCGGTCGGGTGAACTCGGGGTGGTTTTTCCTAAATGGTTTCCCACTTTCCCTCCACGCAAATGCGGGTTCTCTTTCTCTTTTTTCAACCTTCCCAATTCCTAGTCCACTAGCGTAATTAATACTTAAGCGTATAACCCGAACGGGTAGTAAGACGCAGTGCTAAATAAATAAATACAAATCTAAGTTCAGCCAAAGTACCCTTAGAAATTATCTGACTTTTCCAGGTTTTTATCAAAGTCAAAGCAATTTTTCCAGACATTGTATGATATGGACTTTTAAGTATATTACAAACATTATTTTTATTTTATTAAGATCGTAAATTAATGTAACAATATTTTTTATACATATACACTTTTTGAAATTGTGTCACTCTATGAAGAGGTTAAATAATTTTAACCTAAAGCGATAGCTATTAGGTAATACGATTTAAGTTAGATTTTATTGAGACCATATTGAGTCGTTAAAAGATCGACACTAGCATATAAAAAGGTTGAGAGACATTATTTTTTAGTTTTTCCTTCCTGTAATGTAGGCAATTTGAATTCTCACTCATGCGCATAGCAATGACTCAATGCAGCCAATCAATCTTATTATTAACATTGTACAAGTACACCCCTTATTATCAGGAGATTTGGAAGTTGGTCATTATTCGAGTAAATCTAGCAAGTGAGGTTGGTACACCCAATTTTTACTCTCAGCTCACCAGCGATCGATTCTCAAACATCGTTAAATTTGCGCACAAAGTATGTGCAATGTTTTGACACACAAATATGTAAAGTTTTTTAAAAAAATTTTTAGCATGTCTTACTACCCGTTCTGGTTATACGCTTATGTAGTAATTAAGTCAATGGTTTTAGGGACTAGGAAGGTCATATTTAGAGGAAGTGATACCACATTTGCATGGAGGGAGAGTGGAAAACCATTTTGGAAAGACCCGCCTTCAGTACACCCAACCGAGATTCGAACCTTGATCTTCCCCGTCACCGCCAGTCTAGTCTACTGCGTATGTCAAAAGTTATTATTATTATATTAGCACCGCGTCTTACTACCCGTTCGGGTTGTACGCACTTACGCTAATGTGTAATGGTAGGGTGATTGTGAGATGAAATGGAGGACCTACAGTTTAACGTGGAATCCGAACCACGGTGGAGGCCTGGCATTCCTCACATTCACAAGATGTCTTGTCAGAGGTGAAGGAAGGGTTTGGTAATCAGATAAATCTTTGCCGGGACCGAGGATTGAACCCCGGCCGCCAGCATAGAAGTCTGACACCTTACCCCTAGACCGCCAGGTCACC
>CABFVX010000002.1:494882-535178 GCA_902151425.1 Timema shepardi | reverse complement strand
CCCCCCCCAGTATATTTAATTTGGCCGGTTTGATCAAACCAGTTTTACACACCTGAGCTAGTGTTAAGGTTTATGCCCTTCTCTTGCCATATTTTCTAATACAGAAGCTAAGTTTTATAGACTAGGTTAGTCTATGTACAAATTATTCACATGGCAATGTTTATGGCAGCCGCAAAAACCAAGGAGCCGTGTCGCCACTCGTGACGTGAACACAATGGGCTTTTAAATATCCACAACACTAAATAACAACTCGGCAAACTCATATAAAAGGTAACCGGGTCGGCAGCGTGGGATCAAATGACCTTGGAATGTTGGGGGTTTGAGCCGCTACGCGGTATTGCTGCAACCTCAAAGCGGACGGACTCTAGTGACAGGCGTAGAGAAAGGTGTGAGAAGGAAAGAACTATGACGAACGAAGCGGTTGAGAAGAAACGGTCAGAAGAGAAATGTCACCGACGCTGTGGAAGTGTGTCACGAGTTCAATGGACATTTGGAGACTTTACTAAGCTATTTCCGAAATGACGACACAGGCACGAAAAGAACACAATTCTATCCATCTATCTTAGAATTAAATATTTTTTCAAATATATATTGTTTTTAGTGCAATAATTCTTTCTACTGAGTCCAACTACCCAAATGAGGTATCGGTGTATTGGGAATTTATAAGGCATCGAATCCGAATTTAACTGTAGCGGAGCCTGTATCTGTGGTCGCATGGTCTAAGGCGCTGCTCTCGCAATAAACTAGACTGTTGATGACGGGGATATTGAGGTTCTAATCTTGGTCGAGTGTATTTCCATACCTAGCGCGAGCTGAGTAAGGCCTGCTGTGATCACGCACGCTCTTAAAACTCTCGAGTGTGGCCGAGGCTTACAATTGACGCAATTCAAGTATACAAAACTATTTCGTATATAATTACTTTTATAACAACAATTAGCTTGAAAACAAAAAAATAATCAAATGCGCATAGTATTTGTAACAAGTTGCTACGTAACATGCAAATATAAAGGTTTTTTTTAACGACTAATCATCCGTAAATGATAACCGCACTGGAAATATTAAAAAAAAGCCTACTAACCTTGCCAAGGTCATTCAATCAGTGGGGAGTGATCAAAGTGGCTTACGTGACTTGTCTCCCACGCGCATCCGTACTGCGCATTCACTAAGTTGGGCAGTGTTCAATGCTATTACAGTCCAATTTTCATAGCAAAGGCCTTATATGAAAGAAAAGTTTATTGATCTGCTTTCAAGTAGTCATACGTCAAGTCATGTAATATGCAGCCGTCACATTTGATATATAAATATCGATATTTCTAATAACCTGTACAATACTGTATTTTTTAAGAGTTCCATCCTTCCAGAAATTACTATAGTATTACAGGTGCATCTTCTAGACACAAGGTTTTACCAGTAAAGGACGTAAAACTATTTTAACATAGGACAACCCTTGCCACTAAACACTCCACCCATGAGAAATAAGCCCTCTAGTCTATGAATAATAGAATACAATCTTAGGCACATAAAAACAAATCATTTTAGGCTCCTCTTGGAATATAGCTACGAACCGTTTGGTCTTCGGTCAGCTTTTTTTTTCTATTGTGGCTATTGTATGATTTTGGTAAGAAGTTAGTTACTAAAGTTACTAAAACAATTTTAATATATACATCAAGTTATGTTTTCCGCATTTGTATGTAACCTTCGATAAATACTATCAATACCTATATAATAACACAAATAAGTTTGTAAAATGTTATCTACTGTTCTTCGAACCAAAATCAGGGTATAGGAAAACCATAGAAAGAACGTAAGCTGCAAATTAAAAATTATTTACTCCATCTTTACGTATTCATATGCCAAAACCCTCACAGGTTTGAAATTTGTCAATTTTTAAATCTGGAAGATAAATACAATTACTTTAAGGTGATAGTGAAAAAACGTTAGAAAAGGGCAGTGGTTTTTGCATTTTATAGCAAAACTTTTTTTTGTCATAATAGTTCTCCAGTAAAAGACTAAGAGTTTAATTTTCTTCTCAGGGTGACCTCAAAAGTTGTTGAATACCTGTCAAAGGTGTCCTGGAATTTAGTGGCAACTTTTTCTCTTCATTTAAAAAAAGTTTCTCGTCGTATGTTACTCTGCTCTTGATAGATATTTAACAACCGTTGTTATCACCTTGCAAAGAAAATTCTATGTTTCTACTGGAAAACTACTCTGCTTATTTTGGCCAAAAAAAGTATTGCTATAAAAACTGCAAAACACTGCCCTTTTCTCGCGTCCCCTTCACTCCCAACGTAAGTCCTTGAAATTATGTATATTTATTTCATCTTTGAGTTTGGCCCTACTTATATCGAGGAATGAAACAAGGGATCCACATCGGTGGTCACACGGTATAAGGTGTTACTCTTGCAATAAACTGCATTTCCTGTGAAGGGTAGGTCAGAGTTTGAACACCGCCAAAAGGCTGTATTTTTTCCTAAATGGTAATTCATTTTCCCTCACATACACATGTACATTTCCTCTAACTTCTACTTTTTCTTCCCCCAACCCACTAGCGTAAATATGAAGCTACCCCGGACGATAGTTGAATTCTCGTGTTGGTAACCAAATTGGTTAGTTGTTATAATATCGGCTATAAGATAATCCAATTAAACACTTGTATTATTAAAAAGTTGAAACTTAGGCTATAATGTTTCTAATATTGCTAATGAATTTGACTCTTGGAAACATTCCTCCACCTACCTTACCGTAGTTACGCCACTGTTCCTGACATTTCTATAGTCTTGAATGGCTGATCCAACATTTTAAACATTCACCCGTTTCCCAAAGCAGATATTTCTAGATATGTTCGAATATCAGACATTTTACAGAGGGATAGAAGTTAAGGACAGCACGCAAGAACTTGACTAAGTGGACACTAGCTTGGGTTTACTTGTGTCATCATAGGTTAGAAGGTGGACCGATAGTGTAATCGGGACCACACTATCGGTCCACTAAGTATTCACTAACGTTCTTGAATAGCGCCCCTAAGTGTCTTTGCAGTTTTTATATCAAAACATTTTTCGGTCAAAATATAATCAAATATTTCCCCAGTTCAAACATATATTTTAATTTTCTTCGCGTGGTGATACCAACAGTTGTAAAATATCTGTCAAGGGTGTCCTGGGACTTAATGACAATTTTTTCTCTCTTCATTTAAAAAGTTTTTCATATAATGCCACTATGCTCATGAATGGTATCCAACAACTGTTGTCAACACTGTTGTCAACACTGTTGGAAGAAAATATTGATATATTTTGGTGTTTAAGTTGTTGTTCTTTTAAAAACACTGGTCTTTTCTCGCCTCACTTAACTCCCACCTTAATCTGAAGAAACACCAAGATGCCCCCCGACTGGAGAAAGGGTGAACGAGCGTCATTAGAACCGCAGCCACACGGTACACGTGTGTGCCAGATGTGTCGGTAATTAGAGGTCACGTGAAATGAAAAATCTTCATTTCATTTATACCAGAACTTTTTTTTTAAAGGAATGAATGCAATCGAGATAACTCCGATTTTTTTCTTATGTTTCCACTTCAGTTTAATTTTTCCCAAGGACCTTTAGCACAAAAAATACTATCAAATAAATTACAGTAAGGCAAACATAACGATTCCAGTTTTCTCCTCACACTCGTGTATCAACTGAAGCGCTAGGTGGTTGAATGTATAATCAGAGCCTTTAGGACTACTGGACTTTATATAGGAAGATTTTCATTCCTACCGATCGTGTTCGTTTACACCTTTTAAGTTGTTGCTGATGTTTATTAATATGTTTTGATCTAGGGTGGCTACAAAACCTTTACTATAAAATTCCCTGACTTTTCCAGACAACATAAAAAAAAATAGGTTCAACCCTTTTATTTAATCTTTGTGAATGGAAATGTTTCTGTTTGTTACAGTGATCATATATTTAAAAAAAATCCTAATGACTACTAAACATTAACATACTTTCACAGTACCATATTTAATGTTTAAGTTATTATTTTTAAATGTGTTAAAATAAAATTGTTTTCCTTCTCACATTAGGATTGCGTTAAGTCTGCATTTTGATAACAAATAGAAACCAATCGCTTACTGTTATTTAAATGTTTAGGTGCAGAATTAGTCAAGTATTTACATTACCTGGCTTTTCTATTTTAGAATAAATTCCCTGACATCAAACAATTCCTTGACTTTTCTTATTTTTGACTAAATTTACTGACATTTCCCTGTTTTCTCCATCTGTAGCCGCCATGTGATTACGTTTTGTGCTTAAGGCAGCCGCCTCAGCCAGTGAGTATAAATCGCTGTCGGGTCACACAAAACACAAGAATCGATGTCGTTTTCTGGAACTACTCCCTATTATGTCTGAGGGCGTACCGTACGTGATGTTACATTTCAACCCTCTTTTATTCATATGTTAGCTACGCCACTAAATGTCTAAGCTTATACTCCCTTTCGCGCTTCACCAACTACTAAGGTAAAGAGAAATGCTTGCGGCTGGTTCTCAAATATCTTAAATTTGTAGCTTATGTTTTGAGCTTATACAAAAAAATTACGGTATTTGTTAGAGGATAGGTGACCTGGCGGTCTAGGGGTAAGGTGTCAGACTTCTATGCTGGAGGCCGGGGTTCAATCCTCGGTCCCGGCACAGATTTATCTGATTACCAAACCCTTCCTTCACCTCTGACAAGACATCTTGTGAATGTGGGGAATGCCAGGCCTCCACCGTGGTTCGGATTCCACGTTAAACTGTAGGTCCTCCATTTCATCTCACAATCACCCTACCATTACACATTAGCGTAAGTGCGTATAACCCGAACGGNGGCAAAGATTTATCTGATTACCAAACCCTTCCTTCACCTCTGACAAGACATCTTGTGAATGTGAGGAATGCCAGGCCTCCACCGTGGTTCGGATTCCACGTTAAACTGTAGGTCCTTCATTTCATCTCACAATCACCCTACCATTACACATTAGCGTAAGTGCGTATAACCCGAACGGGTAGTAAGAGGCGGTAATAATAATAATAATGTTAGAGGAAAGCTTAATCTAAAGCCCTTTTTAACCAAGCCTGGTCTCATAGCACCGAAAATATGCTTCAAAAGTCGATGAAAATGAGTTAATATCACATTTTAACACATTTTTTTATGTTAATAAAAGTCAAACTTTAGGGTTGTAGAAGAAAGAGAACCTTGTTGGAATTGTTCAGCTTAATTTTGGTGTGAAGAATATTTTTAAATAGTGTATCGTAGAATTAATGATTGCTTTAGAGTTGAACATCCGTGAGGCAATGCCTTGCTTAGCGGATCGGCCCCTTTAACAAGTTTTATGTTAGTAACAAAACGCTTAATATTAAAAATAAATCCAGTCCAAAGGAAATATATTGTTTTAGGACAGGATGTATTGTCAACTTAGTCAATAGAAGGAAGGCTTTTTCCCACATGGAGTCGCAAATAATACGAGAGAAGGATGACATTGTGAAGTCTCTATAAATCAACCAAACCAGATTGAGCCAAGGCCACACTAGAACTAGCTAGTGGGACCTTGACTGAGTCCGTGGTGGTGGCCGAGCAGTCTGAGATGGTAGACTCGCAATGCACAAGGTCACAGTTGATAGAGATATCAGCCAGGTGAACTAGAAGAGCGGGGATGGTTTTCAAACAAATGCAATTGCACTTACTGTTTTGGGGTTGAGGAATAAAGAAATACCCCGGTCCCGGCACAGATCTATCTGATTACTAAACCCTTCCTTCACCTCTGACAAGACATCTTGTGAATGTGAGGAATGCCAGGTCTCCACCGTGGTTCGGATTCCACGCTAAACTGTAGGTCCTTCATTTCATCTCACAATCACCCTACCATTACACATTAGCGTAAGTATGTATAACCCGAACGGGTAGTAAGACGCGGTGCTAATAATAATAATAAATAAATAAGAAATATTTAATTTTGCGATGGATTATTACCTGGAACTGATAAATCTGGTGACGAAGTTGTCCCAGTAGGACTACCTGGGGTTGCCGTAAGACGGAGGTCTATGAATCTTCCCCCAATTAATGTATGTGTGTATGTGTGTGTATATATATATATATATATATATTAATGGGTTGGGGATGAGGAAGGTTGAGTTTAGAAGAAGTGTACCCATATCTGTGCGGAGAGTAAAACACAATTTAGGAAAAAACACCAATACAGCCGATAGGGATCTATGATCGTCCCGTCATCGGAAGTCTAGTCTATTATGAGAGTAGCACCTTAAATTATGCGGTCACAGAAACTATTAATATTCACTTTACACTCACAGTTATTAAGAAATGTTATTTAGAGTGGGGTTTATCGGAACAATAGAAAGGGGGGGCTGCATGGCGTGAAGAAACTAAGGAAGTTGGGCTGCAGTGTTCATCATCAGATAAAAACCCTTTGCCAACAGGTCAAAAGACCGCGAGAAAACATAATTTAGCACGTCTACTACCCAAACAAAACTAATTTAAACGTTAAATGCATAAAGTAGATAGTATAAAAAGCATATAAAATAATAAAGCAATTGATATCTTAAAAAAAAGGGATTTGATTTGATTTAATTTAATTTAGGTGATTAACGTTAACTTTTAGAGCCAACTGATCACGGCCATATCAATCAATACACGAGAACTTCGATGAGCGAGAGCGAAAGATCCTACCAGTTTTGACGGTAATCGTATTCCCACATACCTTCCAGGTTTATTTTATACGCCCCAATCGACATGGGACCGACGGATCCACTTCCCCGTCCGAAAGAGGTTGTGCTACGGATTTTTATCGATCAAGAAAAAACCGTCGATACCGGCTGGATTTGAACCCACGAACATCGGGTCCCGAGGCACGCACTTTACCTCAAGACCACAGAGGTCGACAATAAAGAACTTTATACTTAAAATGTACGCCAAGACTTTCCTTAAAATCCCAATCTCTTTTAGGCCTTTTCTATTAAACATAGTATTGCTTAAAAACTAAAATTATAATACAAATGCAAAATAAGATCCAAATCTTTAAAAAAAAAAGGTAGACAACTTTACCTAAACTTGAAAAAACTGGTAGCCATTTTTGTGAATGAATATTAACTAATTTTAATTAATCCCACTAATCGCTCCTGCTTCCCTAAATTATACACTAATTAACCGGTAACAGAGATTAGGGCTCAATTCCTGGCCTGGTGTAGTGTGGAATCTTTTTAATTAAATGGTATTCCAATTTTCCCATTCGCAAATGCGGGTAGTTTTATACCGAGTTCCACTCTCCATGGGTGTACATATGCCGAGAGCCGGGACAGGTGGTAAGACAAGGCACACACACAAAAAAAACATCTAAAATAATAGCTAATGAGTTTTTTTAAGTCTTACTATCCGTCCGGGTAATACATATTTTTAAAAGCACCGCGGGTTGCGACTTGTTCAGGTTATAAGCCTTTGTACTAATTACACAAATGTGTTAGGGATTAGGGAGGCTTAATTTAGATGAAATACACCCGCATTTGAGTGGAGAGTGGAAAATCATTCAGTAATAAAACCTCAGACCTGATCGGGAACGAACCCCGATCTCCCAGTCTTCAGCAGTCTATCCCAACACGAGATTGGCACGTTAGGTCACGCGGCCACCTAAGCAGGTAGTACTCGTTTAATTTAAGTAGTGGGGTAGAGACGAAGAAAGAACTTAACGAAATGTACCTGCATTTTCATTAAGGGAAAGCGGAAAACTGATTACATTCTGCCCCGACCTCTCAGGAGCCAGCAAACCAAACTAGGCGAGCCCGACATTTAGTCTGCGTGCCCACCAAATAAAACCCGTCTGTAAGCTTTCTCACTTCCCAGTCGGCCCACGGAGCTACTCAAGGTCACAGCAGTCGAAGCCAGCTCGAAACTCCCCCCTCCCCACCACCCAGAACGTCGTACGCTGGGGGGGTTCAAAGATTGAGTCAGCGGTTAGAACATTACCCGACAGTAAAAAACGTGATTAGATACACTTCGACCCACTGCGGTGGCCGCATGGTCTAAGGCGCTACTCTCGCAGTAGACTAGACTACCGATGAGGGTATGATAGAGGTTTAGATTTCAACCGGTTGTACTGAGGTGTTTTTTTTTTCAAAATAATTTTACATTCATCCTCCACGCAAATGCGGGTACACTTCCTCTAAAATATAGCCAGCATAATCCCTAAAACCATTAGCGCAATTAGTATATAAGCGTATAACCTGAACAGTTAGTAGGAAGCGGTGCTAAATAAAAAAAAAGTTTTAGTGCAGTCTTACGTCAACCCAATGTGTCCTACAAATGGAGGGGACGTTTGTATCCAACAGAGCACTAGGGGTTTTATAACAGTACAGTAGCCCCAAGGCTTCTTTGGTGGTGACTGACAGCTTTGAAAAGTTACCAGACCAAATTATGTATCCCTACGCCAAACCATATGATCTGCAAAAACATGTGTTTAGCAGCTGTCACTTCTACCAGTCAACATTTAGGTATATACCTAAATGTTGACTGTCAGAAGTCAGCTGTGAACTGTCAGTCAGCACCAAAGAAGCCATGGGGCTACTGTACAAAACTCAGGGATGTAGCGTCGGGGTAGACTATGAGACTAAGGGTGGTATGCAAGAACGATGTTAGGCACGGCCAAAGTACTGGCTATAAGTCCCCTCCCCCCCTAAAACTTCTATTGTACAGTTAACAAAAATAAACACCAAAGGTTTACATACTATCGTAAGTTTGAAAACAAGTCCCAAAGTGTTAAAAAATTACACAAATGCTCTGAGAAAATATTATTTATTTCCCTTATCCTACTGAGACAAGATATAAAATTCAAGATAATGTTAACTACACCACTGACAAAACCTGATTAAATATATGTATTCATGATAAGATTAGGTGGACAGACATGGCGACAAATGAAGAATGGGCGAGAAGAAAACTATTTTGGGTGCGATTCTTTGGCGCCAAGCAAAGTGTATCATCAGACACATCCTTAAGGGAGACTGCATTTCGCACGGCGGCATAGAAGGAAAGAATGAGGGAAATAAGAGCTTGGGAAGTAGGATTCAAATACTGAATGACTTACAGAAATAAGAAAATTCTGGGAGCTGAAGGAGGCGGTCTAAGTTCAGTGACCAAAGGAATTGACCTGCCGTAAGACAGAACACCTAATAACAATAATAATAATAATAATAATATATATATATCCATACATCACTTTTGAGTTAGCCAATTTACAATGTTGGGCACTACTACACACGTTTATATTTATTTATCTTTTAATACAGTATTTGGGGTTTTATTATTATTATGCTTGAATATAGAATAATTGCTTTTTAAAAAGGCCGCCCTTATCTTGGGAGGAAGGGTGCATGGGTGGAGGTATCTCAAACTCCTTTTTTCCCCCTAATGGTCTAAGGCATCAGGATCACACACAATATACCATATTGCCGGTGACAGAGTGGTCAATGTTATAGTCTTAAAATTACCTGGAATCAAAAATCTCTCCATTGAATGTTGAAATCTCAGTGCTTAGGGAACACAATTTTAAGTGTTATAGGAACATAAATTAGAGCACAAAACATAAAATGTAGACCCTATTGGTTTTTTATGTTCGTGTGTAGAAACAACCAGGAAATTGTTTTCTTTATAGTGGCGCCAGTATGAGGTGGGGCAGAGGGGAGCGAGGGGGTTGATGAACGTAATAGTAATGTTTGTAAGTGAGAATGAATGGACCAGTACACGGTCTAGCAACTAAATGATTTGAGTATTAAATGAGGCAATGTGCTTCAAACTTAAAGGTTTACAAAAAATGTACAGGCTAAAGTAAAAGTCCTCAAAATATGCCTAGTGCCTACCTCAATTATTTAACAGTCAATTAAGATGGGATGGAAGGAAACACCAGTATAGGTCCATATTTTTTTAAAATTTTTATGATATAAACTATTTTTCTTCAAAATTATTTTAATTGTGATTCATTAGAAATGTTTAGTTTAATTTATAGGTACAGTAGCCCCATGGCTTCTTTGGTGCTGACTGACAGATCACAGCTGACTTCTGACAGTCAACATTTAGGTACATACCTAAATTTTGACCATCAGAAGTGACAGCTGCTAAACACATGTTTTTGCAGATCATCTGGTTCAGCGTAGGGATACTTAATTTGGTCTGGTAACTTTTTAAAGCTGTTAGAAGTTAGCTGTGAGCTGTCAGTCAGCACCAAAGAAGTCATAGGGCAACTGTATAGTACTGTTGACAGTTTTAAATATATATCATGGGCATTATGTGAGATGATCATGACTTTTTCCCCAACATTTAAAGAGTTTCTGTTCAATGCTATGATAATCATGACAACTATTCAAAACTATTGAGTTACAATTTGTAGAATATTTACCTAACTGAAGATATATTTTATTTATTTTGGGCAAAAAAAATTGTTTTAAGATTTCAAAAATACTTTCTTAAGCTTGGGATGTAGGGAACGTGAGAAAAGGCCACTGTTTTTGTAGTTTTTATAGCAAAACTTTTTTAGCCAAAATAAATAAAATATTTCTTCAGTAAAAACATAAGGTTTATTTTCCTTCTCATGGTGATATCTAAAGTTGTTTAATATCTGTCATTATAATAGCATTAAATTACAAACTTTTTAAATTAAGAGGAAAAGTTGTCATTAGATTCCAGGACACCATTCACAGATATTCAATACTGTTGAGGTTACCCTGTGAAGAAAATTAAGTTGTTTGTGTGAAGCAGTATTTTTTTTATTTTGATCAAAAACCAACAACAAAAACAGCAACAACACTTGCCTTTTTTTCGCTTCCCTTAAATCCCCACCTTAACTGGTGTTTACTTCTAGCCCACCTTAACTGGTGTTTACTTCTAGCCCACCTTAACACATGTAGAATGTTCTGAAGCTTGGGAGGGGAACTCCAAACCAATGAAGTTTACTTTTGTGCATCACAAATATGATAATCGAACCCAATACTGATTTAATTGTATGGATGGAGTTGATCAACATCTAAGACTCCACTCTAATGATCAATGACCCCATTTATTATTCAACTTTTAATTTAAGCTTATGCTTCAGGAAAGATTAAAAATACAAATATATATATAAACATTGTGTGCAGATCAAATTATATATATATATATATATATATATATACCAGGCATGGTAACCCAACACCATGGCAAATCGATTGACAAATAGGAAATTAAAATTATTATTAACATCCCCGAGTGAAAACAAAAATAATGTGAGTATAAATATTGTAGCAAGGTTGTGATGAGTAGTAGCAGAATATTTTTCATCAATACAATAACAAAATGATTTGCTACTATGCTTAAGTAGGAACACATTCAATTAAACCACTTTTTATATCAAAATAAAATTTTCAAATAACTATGTCTTGTCTTAGTAGCATTGCACTAGCCTGGACTAACAACAAATACCCCAACCACAGAATACGACTTGGTACAGACAATACTACCGTCTTGCATAACACAGTTCAAGGCAAGGGCTGGTGTTTTGTGAGGGAAGACGTACGAGCACTTCACGCCAAAATTTTTCACAAGTTACGAGACACTGACATCACGACCTTCTGGGTGCCCAGTGAGCTCAACCCGGCGGACAGCGTTTCCAGGGTGGAATTCATCCGCACCATCAGAGAGGACGTTGACGAGGAGGAAGACCTCATAGAAGATTTATTTGATATTGTATAAATGTTGAAATTCCTAAGATTTGTAAAACCTTGTACATAATACACTGTAACCTAAACTATAAATCTGTAATAAAGGTAATGGGCCCATAAAGAAGCCCGGGTCTCCCTTCGCTCTTCGGCGAGTCCTGCGGACCTTCCTCGTTTTTGTACCAGCGCCTCAGCTAGTATAAAAGCGAGGGAGACCACCGCTCGGGACTTCAGTCGGAGCAGCGGAAGTCCCGAGCGGTGGTCTCCCTCGCTTTTATACTAGCTGAGGCGCTGGTACAAAAACGAGGAAGGTCCGCAGGACTCGCCGAAGAGCGAAGGGAGACCCGGGCTTCTTTATGGGCCCATTACCTTTATTACAGATTTATAGTTTAGGTTACAGTGTATTATGTACAAGGTTTTACAAATCTTAGGAATTTCAACATTTATACAATATCAAATAAATCTTCTATGAGGTCTTCCTCCTCGTCGACATCCTCTCTGATGGTGCGGATGAATTCCACCCTGGAAACGCTGTCCGCCGGGTTGAGCTCACTGGGCACCCAGAAGGTCGTGATGTCAGTGTCTCGTAACTTGTGAAAAATTTTGGCGTGAAGTGCTCGTACGTCTTCCCTCACAAAACACCAGCCCTTGCCTTGAACTGTGTTATGCAAGACGGTAGTATTGTCTGTACCAAGTCGTATTCTGTGGTTGGGGTTAATATATACATATATATATATATATATATATATATATATATTAAATAAAATAGCTATAGGCATTTCTCCTCTCTCTCTCTGCCACACCCTTTTCACCCGCCTCCACCTCACACAAATGTGGACACTTTTCCTCTAAAATTCCACCTTCATAATTCCTACTCGATAAGCGTGTATACTCCATTTATGGTAGGAATTACTCTCTGAAAGGTCTTTTTTCCTACCAATATCCTTCTATATAATAGATTTATGGTAGGGAAAAAGGCCTTTAAGAACACAATTTCTACGGTGAACGGACTTTATGTGTATAGCCCTAACCAAATAATAATATCTGGTGAAAGATTCTTAATTGGTAAACTTGGGTTTATTAGCGCCTGGACTCTGAACTAAGGGCAAGACTGCTAAGGTTATGAGATTATGTACTGTACATTAATGTATTTCCTAAGCACCAAAAATATCTTTTTGAATAAATACTAGAGATACTGAAATTTCATGAGACATTTATTTACAATCCTTTACTCAGAACATTAAAATGGCTATTGCAAGATATTTAAAGTTAAGTGTATTCATTTTCACAAAATTGGCTAGGACTGCTTGAGAATTTTAATGAAAATTATTGTCAATTTTGGTTGATTTTAAATGTAAATTAATGACATTCCGAAAATCAAAAGAGGTCATTCAGAATGGGAAACCTATTTTGAACTGGCTTTTATAGTGACCCTATTGTGACCAAAGGCAAGATGATTTAAAGATTCAAAATTATAAAACGATACCATGTTTGACTCAACTAATTTATATTTTTGGTTTGTTTGAATTAAATACGGTATGGCTCTGACAAAACTGAACTTATCTGATAATAGGGCCTTCAAAGACCATAGTAGTACGCCTCAATATTCTTATGAATGAACAGATCAAACAGCCAGAAAAGGTTTTCTAGACTACTCTCATACATCCATATGTATAGTCATGCTATATGCAGCGGTCACTTATGATATTGCTGACACCTATAAAATATCACTAATAATATAGTAAAATCTTATAAATGTTAATTTTTAAAACATGTAAGCATTCAAACTTGTGTTTTCTAAAAGGTGCTTAATTCATGTGAAAAACCAGGTGTAGCTCTGCAAACTTAATCAAAAAGGCATGTTAATTTTAACAAGAGTGTATTATAAACCTGTTTGTAAAAATAAAATGCTGTACTTACCCACACACATTTTGGGTTCTGGAAACGCCCAGAGGCGAAGAAAGGGTTCTTTCCCACCAACTCCTTTAAAAGGGGGAAAAAACAATAAAATAAACATTATTGTTAGTAGAATACATTAAATAAGCGATGTGGCACAATAATACATATATTTTCACATTTTTATTGTATATTATGAGTTTGTGAGAATAGTTTCAAATATCATTTATCAGTAAACTACCCTTAGATAGTTTTTCATCAAACATACAAATATTATTTTGATAATCATATGAAACACTATTTGGATACAAATTTTGAACAAATTTGCTATAACCATTTTTTCAAAAATTAGTCATTAGTAGAGAGCCTTATAATATTTTTCCCCCCTTTAAAAAACAAGCTTACATCATTATTTATAATGTAAAATACTCAACAGATACTCATTTACAACAAAAATGCTATGTCATTTACAATAAAAGAATACTTTTTTTAGTTTTCAACATTCACTCATCAGTACTACCCTGAAATTAAGGACTGGAATAAAAATAATTTTCAGAAATCCTAACTTTCTCAACTTAACATATAAACACCAAGCTTGAACAAAATCCATAAAAGAGTTTCAGCTGTACCCTCAGGTACAATGGAAAGACTCACTTTATTTTTTGCGTTCTGAGGCATAAAAAAAATACCAAGATTCATCATAATCTCAAGATAGAACATTTTCTTGGTTGCAATACTTTATCTAAATGAGAAAGTAAAAATATATGAAGGTGTAACTACCAGAAAAATCATCCCTAAGTGGATATTTGGACACTCAAAATTGAGCATTATATGCCACTTTATCGATTATAAGAGCTTTATAAATATGCTTTTCAGAATATCCCTGATGAGTCATAAATTGTTAAACAAGTCATATTAATTGACAATCAAGTTCAAATATAATTAATATCAGCAATGGCTGGTAGGAACCATTTTCATTCCTAGTGGCATAATATATGGTAGTGAAAGTACTTACTGTAAACAATGATTTAAAGGAAAAAGCAAACAAAAAAACACAGTTTTAACATGATTTATTATTATTATTATTATTATATTCCATATTTTGAGTAAAACAACATTTTCCCGGATTTTTATTGTAATTTGCTAAATTCCCGATTTTCCTGATCACTTCAAATTCCATACTAATTCCTGTTTTCCCTGATGATAAGACACCCCGATCTACCAATTTGCCTGTAAAGGTTTCAGATATCTTTCAGGGTTCTTGTACATGCCACATTCAATATTGGATTGACAGCTCTACTTTCCCTCCAAAGAAAGTTGTGCTATGGATTTTTCTTGCTCAAAAAATCTGTCAGCCCCGGCTGGTATTGAAGCCTAGAACATATGGTCCTAAGAAGGACACTTTACCCCAAGACAACTTTACTTAAAAAAAGTGTATAGTTTAGTTTGTGTGTTATGGTTATAATACATGTTTGCCATTAATAGTGTACCATGTTATTTTTAACAAACAAAACTCTGATAACTATACATAGTAGGGCCTACATATCACAGTTAAAAGATATAAACAAATATTTAAAAATATAACTGGTTAGTAGTTAGGCTAAAGGTTTTATTTTCTAAATGCACATAGCAAATGTATTGCATCATAGTAGAAAAAGAACTTATATTTTATTAATAGTTTTTTCCTTTTATTTTATCAAAGGCCGACAATTTAGTGCTTTTTTAATTTACCGTAGGTACCTCTAAATTGTGTTCTGGATTGTTAAATTGGTTAACAGTTGTAGATTACATATTCTAAGTATAAGATCACCAAAGGTATTAATTAAAGTGAGAGTGTAGGAGACACGAGTTGGTTAAGTGCAGTATTTTTGCAGTTTTTATATTAAAACATTAATTTTGGTTCAAATAAACAAAATATTTTTCCCAGTGGAAACCATTTTTTTATCACAAGGTGAGCTCAACAACTCTTGAATATTTGACAAGGGTGTCCTGGAATTTAATGACAACCATTTCTCTTCATTTAAAAATTTTGTCACTTAATGTTGGTATGCTCTTGAAAGATATTCAACTGTGAAGGAAGAACTTTATATTCCTACTGGAGCAATATTTTACTTATTTTAAACGAAAACATGTTTTGCTATAAAAAAATTTATAAAAACACTTCCCTTTCCTCACATCCCCCACATGCCCAACTTAAGTTAGCATAACTCAAAGTATGGCCCGGACATAGTTAATAAACAAATGGTTCTAGATAGAATTACCATTGTCTGATATTTCCATTATTTGTGTTATATTTTCTGTCAGATTTTTATAATTGCCTCAGATACACCATATCAGAGTGTCCAGCCAAAGTATAATTTAAAATTCCTTGACTTTTATATTTTTCCCAAAGCTGATGTTTTTACAGTCACTTTACATATAAATATTATATGTATTAAGATCACAACCTAATGCAATCATATTTTTAGACACATAAACATTCTGAAACTATGTCACTCTATGAAGGGGTTAAAGGATTTTAGCCTAAATTGATGGGCTATTGTGTATTCTGATCTAAGTTAGAATTCAATGAGATCATAATGAGACATTTTTTTAAAATTATTTAGCACCGCACCTTACTACCCGTTCGGGTTATACGCTTTAAGTACTAACAACGCGAATGGATTAGGAATTGGGAAGGTTGAATTAGAGGAAGTGAACCCGCATTTGCGTGGAGGGAGAGTGGAAAACCATTTAGGGAAAACCATCCCCAGTTCCCGCGGCCGAGATTCGAACCTCGATCTCCCCGTCCTCAGCAGTTGAGATCAACACGACTAGCGCGTTAGCCAACTACGCCACCGAGGGGGGTAATGAGACATTAAACAATCACATTACACCAGTACAAATTGAGATTGTTGTAGGATGCTTAATTTTTTTAAGTTTTTTATTTACATAAATCAATCAAACTCTCCCACATATGCATAACCATGACTCAACTTTTACCAAACATGTGAGTAGAGGTGTGGAAAGATAATACATAAAAAATATTCATGGTGAGTATTAAATGAGAGAATGAAAGTTGGGTAAGCCCCTATTATTTTAGTGAATAGGCCTACATACAAATTCCAGAAATCCGATAAAATTCCCTGACATGTCTGTTTACCAGGTCACTAAACAGCCAGAAACTTATTTAAAATACTGATAAGACTAGACTAAGACATATTTATTGTTGACGCCAAGATACCACACAGTTTTAAAAATATATATTTCGGTAGCTGCATGGTCTAATGCATCACTCTCATATTAGATTTTCCTGCCAATGACTGGGAGATCAGGGTTCAAATCTTGGTTGGATGTAGAGGGTGATTAAAATAATTTTCCACTCTTCCAATCAAATTCAGGTGCACTTCCTCTAAATTCCAATCTTCCTCATCCCTAGCTCATTGGTGAAATCAGTACATATGTATATAATCTGAACCGGTAGTAAGACACTTTTTTTTTAAAAGAGTTTAAAAATGATATTTTTTCCCTTAATATTTTATGTAAATCTACAATAACTATATATATATATAGATCATTCTGAACAATATATATATAAAAGTTTAAAAATGATATTTTTTCCCTTAATATTTTATGTGAATCTACAATAACTATATATATATATGTAGTTATTGTAGCATAACTATATATATATATATAGTTATTGTAGCATAAATATATATATATATAGTTATTGTAGATTTACATAAAATATTAAGGAAAAAATATCATTTTTAAACTTGTATATATATTGTAGATTTACATAAAATATTAAGGGAAAAAATATCATTTTTAAACTTATATATATATATATATATTGTTCAGAATGATCTGTAAGACCAATGTTAGCACCAAAATGCAACTCTAGTGAGGCATTTAAATTTTCATTAATGGCGTCCCAACATTCCACATCTGGCTCCATGACCTATTATTGGAATAAAGTCTGAACTGTATTGTTAATTTTTTTAAATGTAATGCTGATGTGTTATGTCTGATGAAGGTATAATATAAAGAAAATGTACCCACAATTGTACAGAGGTAGAGAATGGGAGACCATTTAGGAAAAACTACCTCAAGTGGGCCTACACTCGGCCAAGGTTCAAACCTCTACCCCCACATCAGTAAACCAGACTGTATAGGTCTGACTGACATTTAGACCATGTTCCCAATGATGTTTGTTATTATTATTAGTACAAACCAGAGTTGACCAAATAGCAGCCACATTGAGGACCAGAAGGTCATTTTTGTGTCAGGGTTAACTTGATTGAAATATTTATTATTATTATTATTATTTAACAGTTCACTCTATAAAAGACTCACCACCACATGAACAAACTTAAATTGAAGTTACAGGGATGATACCAAACTACCAAAAATCAATCGTAGATTTAGATGCGTTGTTAAACCGACTAAAAGGTTTTTAAATCCACCATTGCCAATGCAAGCTTCGTACATTTTCCTTTTATGCAAACAGTTTATGAAGGAGAGTCATGATATTGATTTCATGTTTTGTGTAGACGCTTTTGGGGCAATTCAATGAGCAATTTTCTTATTTAATGAAGATGTGGTCACAATTGATGTTATTTAACACCCCGATTAAGTGTTGCATTTCAGAGAAGCAAAACACTTTCAAATTAGAGCTATGTGATATGTAAATTGACTCTTTTTTTAAGTAGAGATAGGGGCAAAAAGCAGGCAATGATTTTTAGAAATTGGTACCACAGGAAAAATATCCTTGATTAAATGAATTTAGCAGAATTGCATCCATGTTTGAAGCAAGTTTTAGCGTGCATGCACATTTTTTCCATTATGAAGGCAGTGAAATCATTTCAAAGAAACTGACTGACTGACTGACTGACTGACGACCAAGGAGTGAATTTGATTATATGTCTTTTTATATCATTTATCACTGACAATATTTATGTGCACGCAGACACTGTTCATGACCTCCTGGTTATAGAAATGTAGATTTGGTAGGTCATTTTTTACTATTTTGGATTTTTAAGGTCATTTTTTCATGCTTTAGGTCATTATTTCGGCATTTATGTTGAATATAGGTAATTTTTAGGCATTTGTATTGAATACAGGCCTAGGTCATTATGAACTAACCCCACACACATGTTAGACAGAATATGTTATTTTCAAACACTTTGAAATAAATCTACATTTTAAGGTAGTTTCTCAGTTTATGACATGTTAAATTCTCCGACTATTAAAAGAACTTTAGCATAAAATCAGCATTTGAAATTAGTTTCTAAGTTCATGTGTGTTCATGTGGTGGTGAGTCTTTTATAAAGGCAAGTGAACTGTTAAATAATAATAATAATAATAATAATAATAATAAATATTTCAATCCAGTTAACCCTGACACAAAAATGACCTTCTGGTCCTCATGTGGCTGCTATTTGGTCAACTCTGGTTTGTACTAATAATAACAATAACAAACATCATTGGGAACATGGTCTAAATGTCAGTCAGACCTATACAGTCTGGTTTACTGATGTGGGGGTAGAGGTTTGAACCTTGGCCGAGTGTAGGCCCACTTGAGGTAGTTTTTCCTAAATGGTCTCCCATTCTCTACCTCCGTACAATTGTGGGTACATTTACTTTATATTATACCTTCATCAGACACAACACATCAGCATTCCATTTAAAAAAATTAACAATACAGTTCAGACTTTATTCTTATAATAGGTCATGGAGCTAGATGTGGAATGTTGGGACGCCATTAATGAAAATTTAAATGCCTCACTAGAGTTGCATTTTGGTGCTAACATTGGTCTTTCAGATCATTCTGAACAATATATATATATAAAAAAGTTTAAAAATGATATTTTTTCCCACAATAACTATATATATAGTTATTGTGTATATATATATATATATAGTTATTGTAGATTTACATAAAATATTAAGGGAAAAAATATCATTTTTAAACTTTTTTATAACTTTTTTTATGACTAAACACTAGAACAATAAGTAAATTTACCCGCCTCGGTGGCGTAGTTGGCTAACGCGCTTGTCGTGTTGAGCTTGACTGCTGAGGACAGGGAGATCGAGGTTCGAATCTCGGTTGGGTGAACTGGGGGTGGTTTTTCCTAAATGGTTTTCCACTCTCCCTCCACGCAAATGCGGGTTCACTTTCTCTAATTCAACCTTCCTAATTCCTAATCCATTAGCGTAATTAGTACTTAAAGCATATAACCCGAATGGCTAGTAAGACGCGGTGCTAAATATTATTAAATATTATAAATAAGTAAATTTGTTTCCTAGTACCTAGATTCAGAATAAATAGGCATTTTAAATAGTTATTCTCAACAAGGTCAAATAAATAAAAAGCTTATTTAGCTTTAGCATGATCAATAGTTCTCTAACCATAATTAAAAATAAATAAGAAATAATGTGTAGTGAAAGATTTATTCATTGTGACTGCAAGTAAATAACACAAGGAGAATATACAATCTTGTGATAAGAGTGATTAAGTTGCTTTCCTCCAATGAATGGACTCTATATCACCATAAGTAGCCTACACACATAGTACTTTAATGGTAATTATTAATTTTGGGAACATTTTTTATAGATGTTAATTAAAGAAGAAAAATCAATTACCTAACATTTGTGTTCTGAAAATTGACATCTGGACACAGGAATAAATCCCGGGACCTACTATATAACTATATATCTATATACCTATATAACTAGTAACCAGTTGCTGATGTTTAAGAACATTATTGTTTTAAAGGTCCTTTAAACACAAGCTAAGGGTCAACACTTGAGACAGTACTGACTGGCCTTGACCACAGCATTGAGATGAAATTAAATATATTTAAAAAACAATGTTGTGAAATGTAATAGGCACTACATTAAATTTGAAAACAGTAATTCGCCCGTGTAGGCCTAAAGATTAAAGAAACACACTAAAGTAGTAATTATAGTTTATAAAATAAAATTGTTTACACAAATATGAATGATTTTTTTATATTTAAAATATCTATCGGAACTATAAACATAAAAAAATAAAATAATTTAAAATGTCCCCCCCCCAAAAAACATTAAATAAACTCTAAATATCTTCTAAGGGTATTAAAAATATTAATAAAATCTCTTAAACTCCAGAGGCTGAGGGACTATATGCCTCTAAGAACCCCTCCACCTATGTACTCAGCTGTGACAGGATTGGCTCAGTACTAGGTGAATAGGACAAGGAGAGGTCAAGGAGGTATCCCCCCCCCCTCCTTCTCAATATCAAGACTCAGTTTAATACAAACGTAGATCATATGAAATATAACTAAGTTTTTAGAGCAATGGAGATATGTCAAAAGTATAGGATACATTTTCTTATAAGATGATATACATCACTGTGTATTGTTCATTACATACATTAGAAGTGCTATTATAATGGGGAACGAGGATGGGTTTGGTGGATTCAAAACTTACACAAAACTTGAAAAAAATGTATTGCGTTAATTATTATTTAAAAAAAAACACAAAAAATGTATTTAAGAAACATCTAAATAACTAGATGCAACTATTCTGATTTGATTATTGTTTTGAGAAATCAACACCAAGCCAAGTGTTATTAACCCCTGAAAACACACTTAAAACACTTCAAAATCCCTCTTACTACCGGTATATCTTATTTCGCATCACATCAGGACTAAATAACTTAGAGCATTTGTGTTATTTAAATTGATACTCATCGTCGCCATAAAAATATCTCCATATAGTTTCTAGAAACACTTATAATTCACACTTTTTCTTAGCTGTGCCTTCTAGCCCCCATTTTGAAATCTAATTCTTCCTACTGTCTTTCTCATGTTTGGGAAGAAATGTGATAGAAATTAAATGTATTGTATGAATATAATAGGATGTGTATTAAATGTGTGTATGCTATTATTATTAGTATTAGCACCGCGTCTTACTACCCGTTCGGGTTATACGCACTTACGCTAATGTGTAATGGTAGGGTGATTGTGAGATGAAATGGAGGACCTACAGTTTAACGTGGAATCCGAACCACGGTGGAGACCTAGCATTCCTCACATTCACATGAGGTCTTGTCAGAGGTGAAGGAAGGGTTTGGTAATCAGATCAATTTGTGCCGGGACCTAGAATTGAACCCCGGCCACCAGCACAGAAGTCTGGTGTGTATGTTCATAGAAGCAAGAGCTCCAAAATCAATAAATCTAGAAAGCTAAAATTTCCTAAAGTTAGCACTTATTTAAATAAATTTAATGAATGTGTACCTCAAGACTTTTTTTAACTATCTATTGCGAGTTAGCTGTCGTAAGCTCAACTAACAAATTATCATTATAAAACATTTCCCCCAAATTTTTAAACCAAACTACACCCTTGTTTGCTATTTATTTACCCCGCTTCTTAGTACCCGTCCAAACAAATTTTTATATTAATCATTATAAGCATGAATGAAAGAGGAATAAAGGTAGTATTTAAGAGGAAGTGTACCCGCATTAACATGAAGGGAAACATGTGAAACCATATAAACATAAGTAGGGGCCTATCATTTTTTTTTTACAAAATCAACTGTTAAAAGCTCAATTTTAAGATATTATTCAAATACTAAATAATGTCATAACAATAAATAAGATTTGTTTAAAACCCAAAAACCAAATGTTTATTATTTACTTAAACTATTTGTTTATTTTTGTTAATCTTGATAAGGTCAGAAAATTATGTGAACACTTTGTAAGTAATTCTAATTATTTGTTTTATTCATAAAATTTTTGTACAAAAATGAATAAAGTTGATTTTATAAAAATTAGGCAAAAGGGAATCTCTCTTTTGTTGAAACAGTTTGTGACATCCCTGGAGCATTAACCCCTGTAGCCATCCCTTAAATCCTGATACCATCTCTGAAAAGTTACAGTTACAGATCACATGACCTGATGTTTGAAGATATAAAATTAATTATTATTATTATTATTATTAGCACCGCATCTTACTACCCGTTCGGGTTGTACGCACTTACGCTAATGTGTAATGGTAGGGTGATTGTGAGATGAAATGGAGGACCTACAGTTTAACGTGGAATCCGAACCACGCTGGAGGCCTGGCATTCCCCACATTCACAAGATGTCTTGTCAGAGATGAAGGAAGGGTTTGGTAATCAGATAAATCTTAGCCGGGACCGAGGATTGAACCCCGGCCGCCAGCTCAGAAGTCTAACACCTTACCCCCTAGACCGCCAGGTCACCATATAAAATTAAGCCCATATCTCATTCTGACAACATTCAATAACTTAATAACTACATGACTGGACTTGGTTGGCTGCTTTCAAAATGTCACTCAAACAAAATTTTATTTCTAGGTGTATCTGGTACGTTATAATTTTGTAAGCCTAACAAATAAAACTTTATGTACAAAATTGTTGAAATAATTGTATAAAAGATTATCTAACTACTTGGGTGACTTTTAAAATTTATTCAATTATAGTTAATAATGTTGTTGCTATAAGCTTGTTTAATTTATGTTTTGGTTGAGTATAAGACATGGCAAACTATTTTTAACTTTGCCTGATATTAAGTTATTAAAGTGCAAGATAAAAACTCAAATTTAAGTTTTATTTGACATATTATAGAAATTTTTTAGTTAATATTTAAAACAGTACAGTTTTAGCTTGACAAGGAATCTTTTTCTACTTCAAATTTATTTGAAATTGTCAAATCAACACACTCATTTTACCTGACCATCTCAGATGTTGATAAAATTTGTATAGTGATAGTGTGTATGGAGGAGACTAAGAAAAACACCCATTTTTATTTAAATATCTCAAACAATTTTCAAAATTATGACTATAAAGTTTTCAAAAAATGCAGTCTGGTTTATTTTCTAATCGTCATAGCAGCTCTCCAAATTAAGCTAGAGAGGTGGGATTGGTGTCATTTTAATCAGTTTTTTACGCCCTTTTCAATAACATGCAGCACAACTTGCATTTCCATTACAATTTTTTTTTTCAAAACTCAAAACAAAAATTACTATTTTGATTTTTTGAAAAAGTTTGCCTCCAAAAAATGCTGTGCATAATTTGAACTTATGTTAAGCGATTGTCAACATTTAAAAGTGGGAGGATAATGGGATCATAGATAGAATTATTTTAAAACAAGGTGAATTTCTTAAGAATGTTAGCTTTTATGTAGTAAGTGAAGTACAGTTTTATAATAGGTATTAATGATCTCATGGGCTTCATTAAATTAATTATTTCAAGTAGTTATAACACTTACTACTTAATTAAATGTTAGAGTTCGTCAACAGCCTGTGTACTTTTGATAGTCTCATCAGAAGTTATTACATAAATCCTTCCAGTAGCAGTTGTAGAGTCAACTTTGCAAATAGCATCCTTCAACCATACCCACATCCCATCTGGCTTCCTCGGATATGAAAATGGAGAAGGTCCAGCAGGATGTAGAAATGTTACTTTTAATTTATCCTCTTCTTCGTGGGGTTACTTCTGACATTTGGAGTTTGTCTGGGGATGTTTGTATGAACACTGTTACTCCTGTTATTTCTTCAGAAAAGTATTTTACATACATCTTTGATGAGCTCGAAGCAATGGGAATATAAGCATGGTACTGTTGAGTTCCCTTAGTGGTTATTGCCTGGCTGAAACGGTCTTTCAAAAAATTTCAGACTCAATATAATCTTCTTGTGTTGAGAAGGTAAATCGATTCCAGATACATTTTTTACTGCCATTCATAAACTTAGATGGGTGTCAGAATGGTTGTCATATGGATGTTGTGGCTTGTTCTAGCGGCTAGTCTCTTGATCACATCGACCTTTCACAGGATCCGTTGCTGAAAAATGCCATTCGGCCTTTACGCCAAAGCCCTGCTCATGATAACACAAGTTTATGAAATTTTCCTTATTTTTATACTGTGCAGTAGACTCATCAGAATAATAAAACAATTTTTTTGGCATTGTTTGAAACTTTGTTAAGAATTTAATGAGTTTCTTTTGGAAGACATAAACAGAGACAGTGTTATGCTCTAAACAGTCAGAAATTAAAACAAAACTGATGTGTTCAACTTTATCATTGCCTTTTAAATAAACTACAAAAGGGTGTATTGTCACGTGCTCGCTTGACTAATGATAACCGAGCTTTGTTCTGAAGGATGATTGTGTAATTTTATGAAAAATCTAAATTTACTACAAACTCTAACTTTCAAATTTTCTTTTTTGTTATTAGTGAATGAAGACTGCTGCTTAGTGATGAAATCATGTTTGATTAGGCAAGCAAGTTTGTCAGAGAAAAGATTATAAAATCATCAGAAGAAGTCTATAAAGTTTCAAGGTTGCAACTATCTACAGATACCCACTGCCGAAAGGTGAGATTTTCTCCAAAGGACTCTAAAAGGTTTCTTTGTATTGGAACATCCCCAGGGTATTCCTCTACATTCATCCATGTTGCAATAAATGTTCGGTGGATTGCATAGAATTTTTGGTAAGCAGTGTTTATACATGTAATCAATTCCCCACGAGTCAAAGCTAATAATTTTGCATTTTCCATAATTAATTTTACATCTTGGTGAATTGTGCATACATAAACTGCACGCTTGCCACTTTGGCCAGCCAAAATACAATACTTTTGCTGAAGTTCAGCAAATTTAGAAAAAACAATTTTAATGTTGAGGAATTTTGCCATACTTAAATACACATATACGTTGCTTCAAACAAATCAAAGATTTGTGTAAAAAAACTTATCTGAAGAAATAACAGGAGGAACAGTGTTCACACAATCATCCCCAGACAAACTCCAAATGTCAGAAGTAAGTGGTTATGTAACCACTGTTTATGACCAATAATGGTGGCTGATGTATATTTTAGAGAAGAACGAAGAAGATGATGAATTAAAAGTAACAATTCTACATCCTGCTGAACCTTCTCCATCATTTTCATATCAGAGGAAGCCAGATGTAATCTGGATATCAATGAAGGATGTTATTTGCAAAATCGATCCTTCAACTGCTACTGGAAGGATTTATGTAATAACTCCCGATGACACTTTGAAAAGTACACGGGCTGTCAATGAACTCTAACATTTAACTAAGTAATAAGTGTTATATATACTTTAAATAGTTAATTTAATGAAGCCCATGAGATCAATAATTATAATACTATATAGCCACACGGCTGACTCACTCATTGACATTAATGTTTACCCACTTCCAGATGCGCTAGAAACTCAAAATTTGACCAACTTATAGTTTTTAGCCTGTAACCGACGGGAAAATTAAAAAAAAAAGTTAAAAAGTTTAATTTTGAGCCCCCCAAAAAAAATTCAAAATGGAGGAGCAAATTTAAAGTTAGTGTGGACCTTTCTTTGAAGGTATCTTGTGGCTAAACAGTAAGACCTATAAAAAAAAGGGCTCTGGAATCACATTAGTTTACATCCACTTGCAATTTACCTATTGTAAAATTGTACTTCACTTACTACATAAAGGCTAATATTCTTTAGAAATCCACCTTGTATTAAAATTATTTTAACTATGAGTACATTATTCTCCTACTTTTAAAGTTTGACAATCACTTAACATAAGTAGGCCTATAGACTATGCACAGCATTTTTTAGAAATTTTTTTGGTGGCACACTTTTTCAGAAAATCAAAATAGAGATTTTGATTATTGAAAAGAGCGTATAAAACTGAGTAAAATGACACCACTCCCACCTCTCTAGCTTAATTTGGAGAGCTACTATGATGATTAGAAAATAAACCTGCAGTGCAATTTTGACCATTTTTCGAAAACTTTACATGGACATATTTTGAAATATTTAAATAAAAACTGGTGTTTTCTTATTCTCCATACACACTAGCTATACACCAAATTTTATCAAAATCTGAGATATGTAAAATTTTGTAAAAAAAAAAAGTATTGATTTGACTCGGAATAGCGCTTAAATGTTGCAAATTCATGAATATTTGGATATTTTTATTGATTTTTTGGGGGAAATGTATTATTTTTTCGAGACACAAAATACTCCCCGAATTTGTCCGACCTTCCTGGTTTTTTTAGGTTTGTGGCAAACCCCAATAAAAGAAGGAAGAATGGGAATGATTTAATTAAATCACAACACACAAAATATGCAAACATAGGCTAAAAATAAAACAAATCTTTTAAAATGAAAACAAAAAGTTGTGATGTCATGTTAAAAAGCTTAATGTAATCAAGTTTCTAAGTCCTGGGAAAATAGATAGGTTCATTACTAACTTATTTATGTGCATTGTTTTATTATTCATCTGTGTTATCTGTGTATTTAGACTAATAGTGGGGGAAAGTCTGAATCCTTTTATAACCCTGCTTCCCTACCAGTAGACTCGGGATTCAGATTTGGGCCTTTCCGTCACCAGCAAACCAAACCAGACAAGATTGAGATCATAGTAAGTAAGAGCCCACCAGTTGTTACAATCATCAAATAAAGTTTGCATGATAAAAATAATACAGGTCTCCTTCTTTATTTAAGAAAATAAGTTATTGTTATGACTTAAAACAGAATTTTAAATGTGAAAAACTCAATTTTTTAAATATAATTGTTAAAAAACTTGTTTAAGTGGGTCATAAAAATTAGCCAATAGGCCTACTGAAAAAAATGACACAAAGAAAATATCTAAATGTGACTCCTCAGCGTTGAGTATATACAGCCAGTTTTTTTTATTAAATACAGCACCATGTCTTACTGCCCTTTCGGGTTGTACGCTAAGGTACTATTTACACTAATATGTGATGGATTCGAAAGGAATAATTGAGAGGAAATGCACCCGCATTTGTGTGGAGGGAGAGTGGAAAAACATCTAGAAAAAACCTTAATGCACCTGACTGGAATTGAACCACTGTGTCCTCTCATTTTTGGCAGTCTATTATATTGCAAGAGTACCGCCCTAGAACACGTGGACACCGAAGTAGGTCTTATTCAATATAGTTTTCTTATATATTTACCTGATGAAATTTGTATCCAAATCTACTGAGATAATAATATAGCCTACGCTAATATTTACAAGAAAGTGAAGCATAAGTGTTAATAAAAATTAATATAATTTCAAGTTAAAAATAAAAAATACATGAAGAGGGCAGCATGCTCTAAGATGTAGGTTTAAACATTATTTGACAAATTTATTACCAGATTTTTACAATCATCGCTGTAATAATGGATTGGTATATTAGTCCTAATTGACCACTTAAGTTTAAGATATAAACAAAATTAAATGAATAAAACTCATAGCACAGCCTGATATTGAATTACCAACTATACCAATAAAGCATGTAGCAATGCCTGGTATTAAAGCATATATACCTAGGCCTAGTGACATATTTTCAAAACACTAAATAGGCTAGTGTTCTAGTTGCAATATTTAAGATTGGATGAAAGGGGATGCGAGAAAAATCCAGTGTTTTTGTAGTTTTTATGGTAAAACATTTTTTCGGGCAAAATAAATCAAATATTTCTCCAGTATAAACATGTAGTATAAATTTCTTCATGTGTTGATATCAACAGTTTTTGATTATCTTGTCAAGGGTGTCTTAGAATTTAATGACAACTTTTTGTCTACATTTAATGCCGCTATCCTTATGACAGAACTGTTGGTACCACCATGTGAAGAAAATTAAACTCTATGTTTATACTGAAGCAATATTTGATTTATTTTGCTCAAAAAAATGTTTTGCTATAAAAACTGCAAAAACACTTGTCTTTTCTCGCGTCCCCTTCCATCACAACTTATTGAACATAATTTTTTTTTAAATATCTTTTTATAGGCACTTCGATTATTAGACCTAGGGCAGTGTTTCTCAAAGTTTTTGTAATGGAACACTACCAAATGGCAGCAATGAGCATTAGGGGAGGGGGGTGGCTGGGATAACAGGGACCTGGGAGTAGGAGGGAAGGGGATTTTAAAACTATACAGAAAAATAATTTCTAGGAAATTTCATTTTAGGACTAATAAATAAATGCAAGACCAAAATTAATTTATTAAATTAAATGTTGTGAAAAACAAATATAATATAATTTCAATGAATAATTAAGTAGGCCTACACTAGTAGATGTTTTGAGTGTTTTCAACATTCTACCAAGAAAAAATAGAGTTTAGTACCGTATGGATATTTCATATTTAATTTTTTGCATTTCACATTTTTGTATTATATATGCGGTTAACAATCTTTAATTCATTATTATGACTAAACTGGGATTCTGCAGACTACTTGATAGACTGCTATGGACCACTCTTTAAGAAATAATGACCTAGGATTTCCTAAAATCTTAAAGTTGATTCTTTCAAGCAATGAAGCTAATAAGATTAAGGTAGCCTACACCCTACAAAAAAAAAAATTATTTAACATCCAGACAGCTGCTATCAAATTCAACCATGCCTTTGTAATCTCTTGTATTAGATCTAAATTTTTAGGTAGAATTTTGGGCTTTTCATTCATAACCAAGGAGTGAGTTTGAATGTAAACTCATGTAGTCAGAATCTTAATTATTGTAATTCTAAGTTTAATCCAGTTAGGAAGTTAGATGAATGTAATTTACTGTATTATACTATAACTCTTAAATAGACCCTATAGACTACGTGGGGGTTTATAAATGAGAGAATGTAAATTAATCCCTCTGATTTTTTTGACCTATTTATTAGTTGCCAAATAAAATTAATTTTTATTTTGTAATAAAAAAGTGTCAAGATTTGACTAAACATTAAGTGGAACTACCACTCAATCAATAGTATAAAATTCAAACATTAAGTTATTAACTATTTAGTAGACTTATAAATGGCTTTTAATATTAACCTAAATAAAAAATTTGTTATTAAATTTACTTAATACATTATTAAGTTTATATTAAATTTTTATTAAATAAAACTAACACTTAAACAATTTCAAAAAAACAATTAAATTGTAACCCTTTTTAATAAAAAAAATGCTTTCAACGCTTATACTAGTATACAAGTGGGCTAACTTATAAGCAAAGAAAGTGGACTAAAACTGTAAATTTCATTAGTAAAGGAACATTTTAATAATATTTGTATTGAAAGAGTAGATTTAAAACTCAACCCTTATTAGATAAGTGCCCGTTGACTGTAGAAAAGGAACAATAACTAAGGTACTTGTGACTGTGGAAAGTGAGAGAGAGCAAAGTCTAATCTCCCTTATAATACTTCTCCGGGGTGAGGCGTTGTAGATACAAACAAGCTATTTCTGATATACTTACTAATATTGGGATCGTTACCAAGTTTCATGAACTTCCATCCAATATATGAAAATAATATACAATTAACTAGTTATATTTAATATGCTAAAATCACAATATTTAATCTTTTTTTCCTCTAAAACACAAATCAACTAAGATTATCCGATTCTCTCAACTCGAACGTTAATTGTGGAAAGAGGAAGGAAGAAAGAAAAATACGAGGTTTGCGCACAGCGATCGTCAAATGTTTTTTTTAATGTTTTATCTATATGAAGTTCTCACAAACCTAAGAAAAGATAAACTCTAATATTAAAAATTAAAATATTCTTTAAAATCATATATAAAATATAAATACATACTAAAAATATGTTATTTATAATAAAAATAAGTATTATATGTTTAATATCATCAAATATCACACTTTTACATAAAGATTTATGTACATTTTAATTAGGAAATTTAGTTTAAATTTGTCTAACTGTTTCACTCTTTCTCAAGTATAGAAAGAGGAGAGAGAAATATTATAGAAAGAGGAGAAATATCTTGACAACACATCATAAATGAAGTGAACAGAATTTGCATATGGGGATACTAACAAATGTTAGTGTTGATTTAAAAAACAGTTTATGTGTTTACTGTGTTAGCAAAGGATCCCTGAATTTTAATGACACCATGAACAGTGTGAGTATTACAACTATCCAGTTAATTTATATGTGGTGCAAACTTTCTTCAAAAGGTTTTCTACCTGCTTATTAAATAATATGTACATAACATTTAAAAAATTATTTGTATTCTCTACATTTATCTAGTTAGACTACGGCCACGTTCTTTATTTTGCTGTAACACGTAAATAAGCTGAAACTTTATAAATGGTACTACTGAAGACTAGAACCACTGAAACTGTATTTGTTTTTTGGTGAGTAAAAATTTGTTATTAAGTTCTACACTAATTATCGTCATAGTTTAGCCATGCTTGGAAATAAATCCTATGGACTTAAAAAAAATGTTTTATTAATAATTTGGTAAATATAACCAAAGTAAAGATAGCCTAACCTAAACTTAGCTAACTAACCTCATCACTCTTCAAATTGTGTCACAACTATGAATAAACGATTACTAATTTCAACTTATAAATTTGTCTTGAAACAAACTAGGCCTTTGACACCACATATTAAAATGTGTTCAAAATTACATACAATTTTAGAAATAAAAACAAATATTTGGTAGGCCCTAGTCAGTACATCTTAAGTTATAATAAATATATTTTAAGCTTAGAGATGTATAATAATGGTGCTGTTTAAGAATTAAAGTTAAACTTATTAAAAACATACTAAAGTGAAATAATGAGGACCTAACTCAATTGCAATTTTAATATTATGAAAGACATTTGATATAGTTTATTTTATCAATCCCATTTTAGGACATTTCATTCTTAAAATTTAAAAACGATCGATATCAGCTGTACATTATTCCAAACATTAAACACATGTATAATCAATTTGAACCAAAACAAAAGCAAAAAAAAAATATATATATATATATATTTAAATTAAATAAGAAAAAGTTCCACTCAAGCAACAGAAAGGCCTATCTTTCTGCTGTTCTAAAACTATTTGGACACATTACACTAAGGTGACCTGGCGATCTAGGGGTAAGGTGTCGGACTTATGTACTGGCAGCCGGGGTTCAATCCTCGGATCCGGCAAAGATTTATCTGATTACCAAGCCCTTCCTTCACCTCTGACAAGACATCTTGTGAATGTGAGGAATGCCAGGCCTCCACCGTCCGTGGTTCGGATTCCACGTTAAACTGTAGGTCCTTCATTTCATCTCACAATCACCCTACCATTACACATTAGCGTAAGTGTGTATTGCCTGAACGGGTAGTAAAACGCGGTGCTAATAATAATACACATTACACTAAACCCCATACTTAATTTTATACCATCTTTACAAAGGTGTAAAACCCTCTATAATGAACATAATTAACCTTACTTCATAGTAGATTTAAATTCAAGCGGTTTGACTCAATATAGGTGATCACAAGTATCCATAGTGACTAAATTATAGATTAAGTAATACATTATATTGGTGATGTCATTGAAATACTTATCCAACCCAGCTTAACCCAACTTTTCATTATTATGACACATTATCAACCCAGCTTAACCTAACCTTTCCTATGTTAATAAATCCTATTTATAATTATAAATAAAATAAACCATTCAATGTAATAATTAAACATGGACGATACACATACAATGATGCCATAGACATTTTAGTGTGCACAGCGCAAGATCACAAGTGTAATGTAAAGCATCATAGGATGGCTCCATTAATTGCGCAGAATCAAAGGAAAGTAATATGTCATTGTCAATATGTACATTTTGAAAGTGATTTGGGTGATGTGTTGTCAAGTTTTATTTAGATATAGGATTTAATAAAAGTGTAAACAAATGTCTAAATCTTGGTGTCATACTCTTGTTAGTGCATTAAAGTAAATTTTTAAAATAACCACACATTGTGCCATTTCAATTAAAATACCCAAATATGGGACAGTTAAGGTTTACTAGACTCAAGACATATCTTAACTACACTATACATTAAGAAAACTTATTAGAAGTTTTGGGAAAGGTGACCTGGCGGTCTAGGGGTAAGGTGTCAGACTTCTATGCTGGCGGCCGGGGTTCAATCCTCGGTCCCGGTAAAGATTTATCTGATTACCAAACCCTTCCTTCTCCTCTGACAAGACATCTTGTGAATGTGAGGAATGCCAGGCCTCCACCGTGGTTCGGATTCCACGTTTAACTGTAGGTCCTTCATTTCATCTCACAATCACCCTACCATTACACATTAGCGTAAGTGCGTACAACCCGAACGGGTAGTAAGACGCTGTGCTAATAATAATAATAGAAGTTTTGGGAATGGTACCCATGACCAAACTTGTCTATTTTCTAACCAGAATTTCATTATTTTACAATTATTTTTACAAACAAAATAATATGTTGAATCAATTAATAGGCGTATTTTCAAACAAAATATGACGCTTAAAATTAGGCCTACCTAAGAAATGAAATATCGACCAGCCATTGTTTCCCAAAGTAAATTATTGTTTTATAACCACAAACCATCTAAAACATTTATCCTTATTTTTTTACTAAACACAACTCTTAAAAATGAATTACAATCCTATATTATTATTTTATATTATATAAAAAAAAATTGAAAATCTCTTAATGAAATAAAATGAAATAAACTATTACATGTATAGTCTATATCAAAATCTGGAAGGGGAATTGAAACTCTCAAAGAAATAGGCTATATATAGACATTTTGTAGTTTCTCTTTGGTGGGAAATAAGTTATTTTTGCTACATTATACACCGGTAAGATTTATTATTGTAATTCTTGCTTGGCACACGTGACCTAACCTTTTGGTACGTAAATAGAGTAAAATTTTGATTAACTCACTTAAACCCTGCCAGTCCAAAATAATTGGGGCCAGAGCTTGTGCAGATTTGCTTATGTACGGACTATCCGAACAAATATATTGTGACTAACAATTAAACCAACAATAATTATACAATCATTATAATAACAAAATTACATTAGGGCCTATATTATAATTAGGGATACACCATCTGGTATTGTCGTCCTACAGTCAGTTATAAATTGTTATGTGCATCAGTGAGCGGACCAAGGTCAGTACCCCACTCAGTTGCCACCACTTGTCTGTAGTCATACGTGACTGGAGGAGGGACCCAACATTTTTACATTTCTTTTGTATCTTTTGAAAACTTAATATTTTTTTCTAATAAAAAAATTGTTGGGATTATCTTAAATTTCAGACTAACTATTGATAAAAATACATTAACATTTTGAATAATATTAATCAAATAAAAAAATGTATTTCAAGATTTATTATAGAACCGATATTTATTGTTTGGCAGTGTCTAGGTGGTCATTTTATATTAAAACCAACCACTGGTGTAATTATCAACTCTTTAGGTTGAAATGTTTAACCTAAAGGCATAAAACAGCATTCTAAATCATCTAATATACTAGCCTGGGAAACCCACAATAAACTATTTTTTAAACTGTGAATTTTCTTTTGACTTCCCTATGCTTATCTCTTCAATACCTTTCTGAAGGTAGACAAAGAGTGTATTGATTTAGTAAAAGTTACATTCTACTAATTCCACTGTCTTTGATTGGCGACTAAACAAAGTTGGAGTCTCTAAGTCCAGCTGCATGTGCTTGTGTCTCAATTTTTAGTCATAGAACACTCCGGAGATTCTGGGACAAAAAAACAACAACAGAAAACCAAGGTATCTTTTTTCAAATTGTTAATATCTAAGAAGTACATTTGTCTCGTTCATTCAAAGAATGAGTTTTAAAGTGTAGAGGTTGAATGGGAAAAGTTTAAGAACAGTCTGGTGGGAGCGGCAGAGGAGGTATGTGAAAGGACAAGTAATAAGAGAAAGTGGAAGGAGATACCCTGGTGGAACGACAGGGTGAAAGAAGCAGTAGAGGAGAAGAATAAAGGCATTCAGAAGAAGTTTTAAGAATAGGAATGAGGAAGCTGAGAAAGACTACAGGGAGAAGAAGATAAGAGTAAAGCGAGTTGTATGAAAAGCCAGTAAGGACTGGATGCAAAAATGGACGGAAATGCTGGAACGGGACGTTGAAGGAAGTAAGAAGGTGTTATATAGCCAAGTAAGAAACAATAGGGGAGAGAAAAGACAAGAAGCTAGAAATGATAGATCAAAAAGGAAGAATTTTGAATACAGGAGAGGATGAAAATAAACTATGGATGAGATATTTTGATAAATTGTTCAACTCGGAAGAGGAAAGGAATGAGAGTGAAACTGAGTAGCAGGAAGAAATAAAAGAGGAGGAAAGAGCTCCAACATGGGAAGAGTGGAAGATGCATTAAATAGGATGAAACAAGGAAAAGCACTGGGTGTGCACGAACTGACTTTGGAAATGATAAGGGCATCAGGTGAAGTAGATATACAATGGTTATACAAGGTGCTGAGACTGGTTTGGAAGTAGAACAAGGTTCCAGAAGACTGGAAAAAGGGAGTTATAATACCTAATTTCAAGGAAAGAGAAAGGAAGAGGTGTACAATCTATATTCCTATCATTTGTACACCTTTTCCTGGGGAGATAGCGCTGTTGTGCCACTGTACAAAAATATATGAGAAGATACTGGAAAAGAGAATAAGAATTAAAATGAAAGGAAGGTGGAGAGAGGAACAACATGAATTTAGGGAACAGAGGTCTACAATAGACTTAAATCATCGCCATATGACAGCTGATGGAAAGAAGGTATGAATATGGGGAAGACTTGGAAATGGTTGGCCTATATATGGACGGAGAAGGTAAATGATAGCGTGAATATAAATAAAGGTTGGAAAGTGATGGAAGAGGCCGAAGTGGAAAGAGGAGTTGTAATGAGAGTGTAAAGCATATATGAGAATTACAGGAGTTGTGTTAAGACAGAAAGTGGATGGATGGAGTAGTTTCAAATCAAATAAGGAGTGAGGCAATGGAGTGCCCTTTCACCATTAATATTTGTAATGATAGTGGAAATGGTCATGAACATAGTGGCAGGAAAATTCAGGGAGTAAAGAATGAAATCCATGATGTTTGCTGATGATTTGATAGTATTGAGGTAATACAGGAACAACTACAAGAATGGAATGAAGAGATGAAAGAATGTGGAATTAAATCGAGCAGGGCAAAGTGTGAAATGATGGTAATGACAGGTAAGAGGCTAAGGACTAATAAAGCTATAGGCTGCATGGAGTAGAGTTGAGAATAGTACAGAAAGTAATTTCTTGGAAGTGTGATTGAGGACATAGGTGGAAGTATAGAGGATTTAATGAGGAGAGGACAGCAGGGAGAGATGTTCTGTAGTTGTGTGTAAGAGATCTAGTAAGTAGAAGATATGATGATTATGTTACTGTTTGTCAGGTTTGAGTTAAAGAAAATAATTTTTCATGTGGTACTTGTGAAAATTGCTGTCCTTGTCATGACTAACTAGAACAGAACGGAACACTCTGGAATTGATGTGATATATGTGTACCACAGAATCAGACTGGCCCACATTACTTGTTGTTGGCAATGTTTGCAAACACTTCTAGACACAGAAACTTTATTTCTTGTAACCCATTAGAAATGGATGACAAGAAACATTGCTTCCTTTTTGGGAAACATGAAGAAAATACAAAAAAAAAATGTTTGCAAACAATGTTTCTAAGTGGTACTAGGTTTTATACCAAAAATGACTGGTTGGTTAAAATTTGTACTACACAATATTATACTCGATTAAAAAATAGTCCCTATCAAATCATGTTTATATTTAAGTTTATATTTTTTTCCTAGCTTGTAATGAGCTTTTAAAGTATATTATTGATATGTAACGTTTTAAATTGACTCTAATTTTAACCATTCATTCAACCATTACTATAAAAGTTTTAAATCAATCTCAGATTATTTCCAATTTTGCTTAGCATATCTAAAGGGCCAATTTAGATATAATTTTAAAATTCAATAACATAATTGATCACAAACTATTTTGTCTCCATTAAAGTAACCTCGGCCTAGTTTGTTAGTTTTAAACCATACCAATGGAAGAATTGGCTTGATATTGATTTCCTAAGACTTTCTATAAGTGACCTTGGCTAAACTAATTTCCAATCCATGTTTTACAGGGCCTTGTGTAATTGATCACAGAATGTTGGCCATTTCGTTGGGTTTTGAAGTCTTATCCATCTAATTAGGGAAACAAATTAGTTTTTCCAAGACATAGAAATATTGGGATTATTAGAATCAGTTCAGCGCTAAGAAATGAAGTGATAGTACTGTCAATTAATTTATTTGTGACCTGGCGGTCTAGGGGTAAGGTGTCAGACTTCTGTGCTGGCGGCCGGGGTTCAATCCTCGGTCCCGGAACAGTTTTATCTGATTACCAAACCCTTCCTTCACCTCTGACAAGACATCTTGTTGAATGTGGGGAATGCCAGGCCTCCACCGTGGTTCGGATTCCACGTTAAACTGTAGGTCCTCCATTTCATCTCACACTCACTCTACCATTACACATTAGCGTAAGTGCGTATAGCCCGAACGGGTAGTAAGACGCGGTGCTAATAATAATAATTATTATTATTTATTTACTTGACAGTACTTTTGCATTTTATTATGTATTACTTAGGTATGTTGCTGAAAACTAGACAACTTCCATAGAGTATTTTCCATATTGAACATTGTCACCGGTCTCATTTAAACCACCCTGTAAATCAAGTTGATTTTTATCGCAGGTTTGTAATAATATCTCTTTACAACTAACAGTGGGCATTCAGAAATTTCCAGTATTGTTTTAATACCTTAGGTTTCAACCATTAACAATTTGATACTTAGTGCGGTTTTATCATTGTTAAGGTGTGTTGCATATAGTACCTAGGCCTACAATAATTCTCTGATTTACTTGCATCAAATCATTTCAAAGGTTAATATCTTAAACAAGCAAATGGTTTGTTTTACTATGAAATATTATTCCATTTACACATAATATTTTCAATAGGGCCCATCAACCTAAATTTAATCTTTAGCCATATTAATCTCCCCCAGCTACTTTAAATGAAAAGAATACTAAGGCAGTGTCACCCACATAAATGTTTTGGGGGAAGAGGGGCAGTGAATATATTCCACCACCCACATGTGCATGCCTGGAAAAAACTAATGCAGGCACTGGAATGTTAGGGCTTCTAAAAATATAATTCTCAAAGAGCAGGGTCATTGCTTCATCCTAAACCCAACAATTTTAACTCTTTAGCTAAATAATTTTATATAAATATGGCCTTAAATTTGGAAATTTGGTGACATTATTTAAAAATCCCAAATATTATGAATTACTTAATTATTATACATTATAGAATTGATTTATTAAACTTTTTTTTTTAGGAAGAAAGCCTGAGGAAAGTAAACATAAAAAATATTCTTATAAAATAATTAATAAAATAGTGAGGTAAAATAAACATTTTAACATATCACAATTTTATAATTTGAAGTCATTTCACAGTATTACATTAAAACCATACATACTCAAACAGAAACTGAAGGTGGCTATGGTCATTACCAAATTGATTTATAACTTTTTCTACAAAAGCAGCTTTGCTTGAAGAATAAAATTGGAAGGCAAACTATAAGATAAAAAATATTGTAGCAATGTTTTCTTATAAAATAAAATATTTAATGTAGGCCAATTAAATTAGAGATTTTGGGGAGTTGGCAAGTGTCGCCCCCCTCACCCTCCCAACCCTCAGCCCCCCCTCCCCCCCTCCCATTACTGTGGGCGCCCATGTGCTATGATAATACCTATTAAATGAAGTTGCTCGCTATTAATAATGTTCTTAGTTCTCAAGTTGTTAGGCCTTAATAAAATCAATACACCTATGAGTTATAGCTTAGACATTAATTCATTAGGTGGATTTTAAGGTTCCTGGAAATTTAAGTTATTTGTTAGAACAATTTTATTTTTATTTTACCTTTTCATAATCTTATTTGGCTGCTAATTATATCAGTTTTATGTTAAGTCATCACCAACTTTATGTTATAGAGATACCTACCTAATTATGACATGTACAGTAGCCCCATGGCTTTTTTGGGGCTGACTGACAGATAAAAGCTTTGAAAAGTTACCCACCAGACCTAATTATGTATCCCTACGCCGAACCATATGATCTGTAAAAACATGTGTTTAGCAGCTGTCACTTCTGACAGCCAAAATGTAGGTATATACCTAAATGTTGACTGTCAAGCCAGCTGTGAGCTGTCAGTCAGCACCAAAGAAGCCATGGGGCTACTGTAGTTATTCTACACTTTTGATTTTCAAATTAAAGTGCCACCTATTGACATTTAGTTTTTAAACTAGAGTGTCATACAAAGAAAATCACAAACTTTTAAGCTGATCTCATTGTCACTTTGGTTCATATTTTAAATTGCTTTTTAATATGTTTTCTGACTTGATAGTGGTAATCCCAGATTTAACAGGAGGGCCAAGCACATGTAAAACTGGGAGAACAGGGACAACACATTTAATTTTTTGTCTCTGTAAAAATAAAAGGAATCATCTAAAAAAAACTCAACTTTAAAATACTAATGAAACATTCATGGATCAGAACTTTTTTTTTCATTGCCACGTCTTATGAATCATTCGAACATGCTTATTTACTTATTAGACTAATGTTGTGGATGAGGAGGGTTAAATTTAGAGGAAGTGTACCCGCAATTCTGAAGATAGATAGTGTAGAAACATTTTAGGGGGGGGGGGGGCGTCTCTTTTACAAACCTAGATGGGTTATAGGGACGGGGGGGGAGGTGGGAATAGTACANGGGGGGGGGGGGGCGGCTTCAGTATACCAGTCCAGGATTGAACTAAAATCCCCCTGTTATCAGCAGTCTAGTCTATTGCAAGAGTAGCACCTCAGATCATGTGTCCACCGAAGTGGGTATCAAAACAATTTGCTAATTGATAACTTTAAATAGTAGGCCTACTCTACATAGAAGAAAAAGGGAACTTGGTAACTAAACTCGCTGATTCTAACACATGTTTAATATCTACCCCCCATTGGGCTATGCTATGATTGCAGATATTTGCTGCCATCCAAGCCAATAGCCAATACATCCTGTTCCAAACATACACAAGTCACTTTTATAAAAAGTCTTGGATTGCATTTCTCCCTTCTATCTTAGAGTGTGTTTAAAAATAGAAGCTGCTTTGTTAAACTTATAAAACAGGGAACTTTCTGCTAAGAAAATAGTTGCAACCCTGATCTAATTTCCTGGTTAATCGGCCGTGAGATTGGGCATGTTTCACACAAGAACTATTAATTTATTGATATAATCAAGTATAAATAAGGATGATGACTAGAAGGGCTTTAATTCCCATTTACCTGGTGAGTGAATGGAAAACAATTTTTTAGAACCTCACCTCCTAATTAAAAACATTTGTAAATGCCATTGTACAGCATTCGCATAATAAGGCTGAATAGTTTTCTACTATCCCCTTAGAAGCATGCCAATTAATTTCATATTTAATGGACTAATCACCATAATTTCTTGTTGCTAAACTCGGTTTTAAATGTGCCGAAATCACTGATAACCTTGGTTTTAAATGCATCACTAAAAGAGGAATGTGTTTAAACTACACTATTTGCAGATATTGGTTTTGAGGCTCATCTTTCTTCCTTCCTTCTTTTATTTCTGCACTTTTTTACTCATAAAATACTTATGGTAGTCCAAAACAGAGATTTGTTGTAAAAATTTAAATCACAAAAGTGTCTTATGCAGAAATTGACAGCCAGGTGGTTGAACTATAATCATGGTGGCTACAGACATGGAAAACAGGTAAATGTCGGAGAATTTAATCAAAAATAAGGAAAAAACAGACTAATTCTGCACCTATATTACCCCCCCCCCCCC
>CABFVX010000002.1:443089-494873 GCA_902151425.1 Timema shepardi | reverse complement strand
CGTGCCTTACTACCCATTCAGGCTATACATATAAGCTCTAAATATTTAGATTTTGTTTCTGAATGTTATCAAAAGGCATTGTCCTGCAATGGCGCTCTTAACATGAAATGGTTGTACAGGGTTTGTTTTATAACACATTCACACAAAACCACAATTAATACATGCCTTAATCCCGTTTCTGTTACCTCATGGTCTATGGCGCTACACTTGCAGTAGACTAAACTGCCAATGACATGAAGGCTGAGGTTCGAATCTTGATAAGGTGTACTGAAGTTTTTTTTTCCAAAACAGTTTTCCACTTTCACTTCACACAAATGTGGGTACACTTCCTCTAAATATTACCTTCATAATCCCTAAAATCATTAGCGTAATTAGTACATACACTCGAACAGGTAATAAGACGCGGTGCTAAAAAACTTCCCTAAAACATTAAATACTGGAAAAAATAGGTGTATATTTAGTAATCGCTATGATTGTTTTTGGAAATATGTATTCAATGCAATAAACAAATAAAATGTCGTTCAACAAGAAAAATTGTTTAGAGATTAATGTGGGAATTCTCTTTTATGTTGTATGGAAAATTTGAGAAAGTGTAAAATAAAAGTTTTGTTGCCATTATCGTAAGAGACTGATCAATGGATTAAAAACAGGAGAGGAACACTCTTTTTAATTTTTTGAGTATCCATCTCTTAAAAAAGGGCAACTTAAATAAAAATAACAACATACATTCAATTATTTTCGTGTGTGCTTTATCCAATTATTTGCAGAATAACAGCACAATTTAAAATAAAAAAAAATGACTAGGCAGGGTTTGATGTTGGCCTATGCGAGTGATGCTCCAAGCTGTTTGTAATTATGTTTCATGACAACACTACACTAATATTTGTTTATCTCGATAGGCAGAGCTAGTGAATTTGCATATTTCTCTTTGGTTTAAAATTTATTGAGTTGTACATTTAATAATTGTTTTAAAAAATAAACACATAGTCATAGTTGATAAAGCCATATCATATCATATCTAAGTGTTAAATTGATCATAACCAAAGCAACCTGGCTACATGTTGATTCTAAATTTCCTGGGGTTGTCCAAATGAAGGAAACTTTCAACGAAGCAGAAGATTGGAAGCAAATTAATGTATTGAAGAAAGGAGAAAAATACAAAATATTAAAAATGCTCAAATTTTTGCAATGAACAAACAGAGAACAATAACTGCCAAGAAAAAAGTGATTTGTTGGCTGTGGGTGACTGACTACCTACCTGCTGAAAAGAGACCTTTTTAGGTGTCATTTTGTTTCAATTCTCACTAACTCATGTTTGGTAGTCTTCTACAACAACAAAATATATTTAGGCTAAGAAGGCTTTTTTTATTTTAGGAAAAGTGTCATTTTGATTTCTAAGATTTGGTGCACAACCCTTTTTGTGCTTCAATGGTGGTGAAACTTATCCCTTTTCCACCAAATTTTTTAAATATTTTTTTGAACAATAGTAAAGGTCCTTAGATTTCATTTAAATATCATATAGGCCAACTGTTAAACTAGATCATTAAATTTGGTATAGAGTAAAATATTTTACTGCACCAGTGATAGATACACATTTATATAGTTTTATTACGATAACTCCAGATTGGGATTTTGGAACATAGCCCCTTTCTTATTTACATGTTACAATTTTCCTTTGAATAGAATTAAAAACTTTGATTTGTATAAATTTAGATTTTATGACTAAAAATATATATTAAATGAAGATAATGTAGGCTATGTTTATACTTATTGAGGATTCCATTTCAAAACAAAGTGAAAAGATGAATATTCATGAAAATACAAATTTTCCATTGTTGACATAAATGTTACAAATACAAATGAAACAAAAGGAATATTTGTAAGTAATGTTACATTAACCACATTCATTATTGGCTTCAACTGTTTTTAAATCCATCTGTAATATTTTTCTATTTCGTCCAGCCATTTTTCACTACTTAGAATAATTAATGTACGATATACTCTGTTTTATAGATCAACTACCGATAACATAGCACCAGAAAATAATACCTAAGAGAATGCAGTCATCAGGTATACCAACCTTTATTTGTAAAAAGGACCAAACAAATAATAGCATTAGTGTTATGCATACAATTTAAACATTTTTGAAATATAAGGCTATAATAAGCATAGGATTATTGTATGACAATGCTATAACAATAGTATGACCAAACCTTTATTTAATATATAAACCCTATATTAGCATTGAGCCATTGACTGATCTACATAGTCAGAACAAGTTCATCACAATAGTTTTGAGTCCGAACATGTCTTAAGCTGTTGAGATTAGAGTTTATTGCTAGGGAATAAAATAACTTGCGCACTTATGAGCACCTCTTAAATTACATGTGTAGCTTGATCAAAAGGGCATAAGTTGATTTGTGCCCTTAATATAGATCTCACATTGTACATTTTGACTTGTCCTATGTACCATTAAACATAGCTTTATACATAGTAGACCTATACTTAAGCCCTCTATAACATTTGAAAGGTATTTTTTTTTTAAAGAACATGGACTTAACCCAAACACCTTTTCACTCACACTCTTCTTACTACCCACAACATAAATATCAACTCAGACTCTGCTTTGAAAAAAATTCCAGCTTCGACAATTACAAAGCTTCACTAATAAAATATTGATGGCTAAGATACTCAATTTATGATAACTTATTTATTTGCTATTCTGAGCTGCTGTATACATCACAAATCATTATTAATGTAGAAAAGATCTTAAGTAGTTAATTAAATTATAAGTTGTGACAGTAAATCATTTTATCAGATTAAAATGAAATATTACAAACAATGTATTAACACATTTTCCAAATAATTTTAGTCCATAAAGTTATATAAATCACAATAAAATATTTTTTCAAGCATAAAACATCTACTAAAAACATTCTAACTTTGATCCGGCCTCAAGAATATTTCATGTAATCGATTTGAGATTGCTTCTAATTGAAAAATTGGTCTTTCCATACCCATATATTGTATAGTGTTGATAATAGAAAGAGCCGTAGCAACGCTAGACTCACTAGTATCTTATTTGTTGATATACCTAAAACATGGATAAAAATAATACTAATCAATGCATCACAATATCCATTCGGGCTGTAAAAATATATTAATTATGCTAAAGTAATAGGAAAGAGAAAGGTAACATTTTTTAATGTACCTACATTTGCATTGATAGAACATTTAGGATAAAATACCCTCATTACACCCAAGTGAGATTCAAACCCGGATGTACCCATCAGCAACAGACCAGTATATTACGAGATTGACACCTCAGAGCATCCATTCACCGAAGCAGCTAGTATAATTAGTATTTTCAAACATTTGATGAGAATAATACTTATGCTCTCAACCATACACCTTGCCTATTATTTATCATCATTTGTGTATGTATGAAACAGAGCAATATTGCTCAGTATTAAATATTTCAATTCGTCTATAATAATAAGGGTTAAAAACAGTTTTTAAAGTTACAAGGAACAATCTTAAATATAAGTTCATGAAAACTATTATAACATGTACCTAACTCGTTCAATTGTGTTTAGTAGAAATAAATAATTATAGTCAACATATTATTTTTGACCCCATTTTTGTTACTATTATGTGTTCAAATTTGTATTTATTGTAGATAAACTATAAGTTTTCTCTCTTAAAATCCTACACATTTATGTAAGTAATTAGAAATTGTTCGTTAACTAATTCTTAGTTCAGTAATTATGTTTTGTCATTAAATTCAAATGGCATTGTAAAGGTAATATAATATACAAGCCAGCAGAAATTGTTCACGCACACTATTATGGAATGGTATAGCAAACTAGTAAATCCACTCTTGTTGATGTGGAAAAAAATACTGTAACCATCTTGTTTCATTTTTTAATTTGGACAAAAAATGATCGGCATATAAGTCTTGATTTTCTTAAAATTTACATTTGGAGCACCTTTTAGAAAATATAAACTTTTTTGCTGTCAACATTAATAAAATTTTACTATTTTATAGATATTGTCATATCAAAAGTGATAGCTGCAAATTACAATACCTGATTTATGAATATGTGAAAATAGATCTATTAACTTTTCTAGCCTTACTACATTCATAATAAAATTGGGATCTAGCATGGTTTCATCCTGTCTTTTGTGCTATGCTTGCTAGCACTAACTTATGTTATCAGTGGTTTTCTCACATAACATGTAAAACAAACACCCAAGAAGTATTGGCTTACCAGCACACATTGCCAACAATTATTAAATTAACTTTGTCAGAAGATTTAGATGATAATTATATAAAAGGAAAACAACTAGTATTTTAAAAAGAGTTAAATAACAAAATTATATGTAGCTAGTTAATAAATGGTAAGTTAAATCAAGTGTCTTAAAAATGTAACACGATGAAAAAAATATATTACTATTAAAGATGTGAAATCATATATTCCATAAAATGCCGGAAAATACATTATTTTATTTACAGCAATTTATACAAACATAAAGCATATTATTTAACAATGAAATGAAAAATGATAAAAAGTTATTATTTAAATTGTTTGACATGTGTACTGGTATAGGTATAATACTTGCTAGTTAATCGATTATTACTAAATAAATGTTGTAGATGATGCCAGATAAAGAGCAAGGAAAAAGAAAAATTATCTATTAGAAAAACTTGAAATGAATTTGAAAAATTATTAAGTTAAAGAAATGTTTTAAATAAACAGAACTCCATCTTAACTGGATTCCCACTCTCCTGGTAGACCTGTAGATGCAGTATTTTGCTAAAACATTAGACCATCATCATCATCAACTGTTTCCATCCTGTGACTGGGTCAGTTTAGCAAAATGACTCCACCTTCAAATTCTGGATTGAAAAAATTGTTGACAAAACAGTATACCATCCCGGCACAGATTTATCTGATTACCAAACCCTTCCTTCACCTCTGACAAGACATCTTGTGAATGTGAGGAATGCCAGGCCTCCGCCGTGGTTCGGATTCCACATTAAACTGTAGGTCCTCCATTTCATCTCACAATCACCCTACCATTACACATTAGCGTAAGTGCGTATAACCCGAACGGGTAGTAAGACGCGGTAATAATAATAATAATAATAACAGTATACCATTGTATTAAATATTCCATAATTAAAATTATATAATTTTTCTTTTATTTGTTTTTGAATTGAAGATTTTCAAAATTTCATTAAAGGGGAATTTTTAAGCATTGCCATCTGTCCATCACATTTTATTTTATTTCTTCAGCTAGAAATAAAATACAACTAATTTATAGGGTTTTTATTAGCCTTTAAAATGATATATTATATGCTCAGTTTAGGGCATTTCACAAGGCCAAGGTCACTAACTTAAAATTTGGATTTTGAATGTTTCAAAAAACATGTTTAAAAATGTTGAAGAAAAAAAATCACTAATTTACTTATATTTGAAAGGTACAGTATACGTGCTGAATTTCAACTTGGTATCTCATGGAATTGTATTTAAATATATTTTCATTAATATTAAGGTTCACCAAAATAATACCATGACAGAATGGCTAATCCCGATAAACTTAAAATATATAATTTGAAAAATCACCAAAATGAATTTGTGCCTAAGGGTAATAATGGGTCAAATTGATTTCCAAATAAGGAAATATGATAAAATAACCCCCTCCAAGAACCCCTTTTCAGATAAAGGATTTATGTCACTCCTCAGTTCAAATACAGCTACATGGTAAAAGGCTTCTGTGATCACATGGTCTAACACACTACTCTTGCAGTAGATTAGACTGCCGATGATGAGATCAAGGTTCGAATCTTGTTCTGGAGTACTGAGGGTGGTTTTCCCAAAATTGATTTTCACTCTCCCTCCATGCAAATGTAAATACACTTCCTTAAAATACAACCTTACTAATCCCTAAAAGATTAGCGTAATTAGTACATAAGTACATTAGTTAAAACTGGTAGTAAGACTTGGTGATTTAAAAGAAAAAAAAGCTACATAATAAAAAATATGTACTTGAGCCACTTTTATACAATTCATTTCTAAATTATTCCTTATCTTTCATTACTGGAGGCAGTATTAATCATGTGTATAACCTAAACAGGTCATTCACAAAACTTTAAGATTATTTGACAGCTTGAAACTGTAAACAAAAACAGATTGGTAGGAAAGAACTGGCACTCCTAATTACTGATGCTATTATATACTCTAAAATTGCCTCATGGAGCCTGAGATATAACTATGGAGGAGCCTAAGGGCTCTGTGAAGCAGAGTATGAGATACCCTGCTTTATGATACTGATCAAATGAATTCATAATTGAAAATATAATTACTTTATTTGGAAAGTTTATTAACTGATACAAGCTTAACTTTAGCATATAAAATAAATATACAATAGTGAAAACTTTTTATGAAAATAAGGTATAAATTAATATATTTGTTGCCAGTATCGGTTCACAAATGGAGTAAACGTCAAGCTCTCTTGGTCTGGTTTCCTGGGGACGTAAAGTTTGTGGCTCAAATCCCAGCTGTGTTTTCTGTGGTTGTTTTTATTATTTGGTTTCCCTATATATATCTACACAAATTTGGGTACATTTTCACTTAATTGCAGCTTCCTTCGCCCTACCACAATAATGAATTTAAATGTGAATAACCCAAATTGATGAGACTTGAAAAATAAATTTGTTTGGCTAAATTGGGGATCTTCGACCTTTTTGTGTCCAAGGCTCAAAACCCGCCTTGGTGGTGTAATTAGCTAACGCACTTGTGGTGTTGAGCTCGACTGCTGAGCAGGGGATATTTTGGTTTTCTTGTGGAGTATGTTATCTTGTGTGTGTGTGTTTTTTTTGTGTGTTTTTTACTATTTTTAGATTTTTCATAGCAGGAGGTAGCATGATTTGTCTCTTCAACTGGAGCTGTCATTTGCTGGTTATAAACACATTTGTATAAACATATAATACCTTTCTTCACATAAAAAGAAAAATTTGTTTATAAAATAACATAAAATATGTATTTATAATTTTTTCTCTCTTGAAATAAATTTATATTTTTCAACGCCCCCTTGTTTCCCTATATACTATCTGTGGGCCACTGGATCTGTCTGGATGTCTTTGGCCGAGGATAACGTGGGGAGGGGTTGGTTATGCATGATATGATTACTTGTGTGGGTAGACTTGGCTTTTAAAAGGTTAATGCTATGACTACTACAAATGTGATGTTAAAAGAGAAGCAAGTGACTGAAGAGGTATTATGAGGTTTACCTAATGGCCTATCTGACTGCTAGTTGGTCCCTGCACAATAATCAAACCTGGTTCCCCGGGGTCAAGTAGCAGCCCCAACTAGTACTTGATGAACCCGAGACGACTTAGCCCATGTGGCCCCGGGACCGGCAGCGGGGACCTCCTAGATTATGATCTTCTGTAGTCAGCCTCGAGTAGCTCAAGACCTCCCCCTTTTACCAACTGCTACAGTAGCCCCATGACTTCTTTGGTGCTGAGTGACAACTCACAGCTGACAATTGACAGCTTTGAAAAGTTACCAGACAAAATTATGTATCCCTACGCCAAACCATATGATCTGCAAAAACATGTGTTTAGCAGCTGTCACTTCTTACAGTCAAAATGTAGGTATATACCTGAATGTTGACTGTCAAAAGTAAGCTGTGAGCTGTCAGTCAGAACCAAAGAAGCCATGGGGCTACTATAGCTTGGGTTCCTAGCTCAGGACTGCTGACACCTCCTTTTGCGAAAGTTCCACCAGTTTGTTTATTAAATCATCAAAACAACCTGCAACATTCCAACATTCGGCATGTCATTCGCCACTCACAACATAAAAATGTTTACACAAACATGCCTTCTGATTGAGGCCTTTGATGACAATGAGCCAGAGGGCTGCACATAAGGTCAACTCAGTCTGCAAGTGGCCATTGGTTGAAGATCCTGCTCTAATTGAACCTAATTTACCATATATTTATTCATGCTTGTGCACATTGCAGGTGCTGTTATTTAAAACTCTTAATAGACTGGATAAAGTGATGGATATGTTGGTGAGCGGTGTTAGTTTGGGTTTAAAAATTAGGTAAAATCTTAGTTAAAAAGGTAGTTGGAAGTATAGTTTGTCAGACGTGTCAAATAGGGAATATCTACACAAAACATGTCTTAAACGAAGTGTTGTTCTAGGACAGCAAAACCCATTAGATAAGGTTTGAGCTATTTTAAAAAAAATCTTACCTTCTTAAGGCTAAAATCTCTTAATGGTACAGAACTAATCCACAGTAAATTTAAAATCATTTTAAAATCTAGACATGCAGCAAGATAAAAAGTAGATAAATAAAAATAATTCAAAACTTTAAAATGTATCTTTTATGTATTAGTAATATCAAATAGTATAAAAAGTATTCAGGCAATCATATTGAAATATTTACATGTTCATATATAGTAAGCTATTAAGCCAGATTTTAAAAAAATAATCACACTTACAGTTAATATAGTTGGAAAGGCCTATGAAGCTAATTTCGTCAATTAAATAACTTTTAAGGGAAATTAAAGGAATTTAAAAAATATTAATAATACTTTTTGAAACTAAAACACAATTAGAACTAGGCCCAGTTATGTTTAGGGAAAAAGTTGGTTTTCTCTAAACTGTTCTAAAGCATCATTCCCCTTAAATACTCATATAAGTGGGTGAGCGGACTAGACATCATGCTCATCTAGTCTAGTTTGCTGGTGACAAGGTCTGGTTTCAAGTCCCGGCTGGGTGTACTAGCGTAACTCTGACCCGAATGAAGTATTTGTGACTAATGCAGATATATTTCAGTGTCTTAGGAGGGGAAGGGGTTCTTGGAGGTTGTCATTTTATTACATTTACTCGTTTGAAAATCAAATTGTCTAATGACCAATATACAATGCGCACAATTCTTGTTACAGGGATACTAACCTTTTAAAAAGCAGCCACACAACTTTATACAATTGTATAGATTAGTATCTCCAATGGTAAAATTTCTTATAAAGTCTTTAAACAGGATTCAAACATAAATTCTTTAAGGAAAATCCTAGATAATTGACTAGTAACCTCCTAACACTCTTTGGTTACAGTAAAAAATAGTTATCAACTCCAAGGGTGCTAACTTTTCTTTCTTTTTCAGATTTTGAGTTAAATATTTGGAGGGCCAAATATTTACAATGAGCTCAGCACGTTTTGTTCGTGGTACCAAAAGTAGATTTTTTTTATACATCGGTGCTGTTTCACTAATCGGGCTGGTTGTGTACTTATACCATGGAACTCAAGTTCATCTAGAAGAAGTTCGTAAGACTTCAGAAAAATGTCAGCAACAGCAAGAATCTCTTTCAGCGCAACTGCAAGGTGAGTTGAAAAAAATTGTTGGGTACTTTAATTATTATTATTATTATAACTTTTTGCTTGGAATTTCATGCCATGTAGCTTCTGGAGTACTGCTCATACAAAGTGTCTAATCATACGAGTTTATTGGCTATATTTTATCATTTATATTCTACAAACAATTAAATTTATATGTTTAAGTTGTCTTAAAGAGTTTAATGGTGCTTAGGGGAAAATGTGCTAAACAGTTGGGCATGCGTGGATTTGATTACATTATAGGAAGAAGAAACTAAACAATACCATGTATTACAATAATTTTAAATTGAACTGGTGTAAAGTAATCCTTTAATGTCTCAATATGATCTAATCTAAATCTTAATTTAGATTGCATTACCCAATAGCCCTTTGCTTTAGGCTGAAATATTTTAAGACCTGCTTAGTGTGACATAATTTCAGAATGTTTATGTTTCTAAAAATCTTGTTGTTTACATTACGGAGCGATCATAATTTAAAAAAAGCTGTAGAATATATAGTGACTGGAAAATTGAAAATTGGAACTGGGAAATCTGGAAATATAGTTTTGGGGTGAACACCTTGTAGTATAGTTGGCAGCCAAGGGGGAAGTGTGATATAATGTTGGTGCCTTAGAAGGAAGCTTGCTATATAGTTGGTGGCTTAGAAGAAAGTGTGATATATAGTTGGTGGCTTAGAAGTAAGCTTGCCATATAGTTGGTGGCTTAGAAGGAAGCTTTTTACTTGTTGTTATTATTATTATCATCATCATTATTATCATTAGCATCGTGTCTTACTATCCGTTCGGGTTGTACACACTTAAGCTAATGTGTAATGGTAGGATGATTGTGAGATGAAATGGAGGACCTACAGTTTAACGTAGGATCCGAACCACGATAGAGGCCTGGCATTCCACACATTCACAAGTTATGATTAATACATGTCTTGTCAGAGGTGAAGGAAGGGTTTAGCAATCAGATAAATCTGTGCCAGTACCGAGGATTGAACTCCGGAGCCCCAGCACAGAAATCTGACACCTTACCCCTGGGCCACCAGGTTGATATATATAGTTGGTGGCATAGAAGGATGTTTGCTATTTAGAGAATGTTTATAAATAAGTGTGATATTTTTTATGGCAGCTTAAAATAAAGTGTTTGACAATAATTCTTAACTTCTCTGAGAATCTATTCTGTATTGTACAGTAATCTTCGAATATAAGCTGCGACTAGAGAAGTCCTTGCAACAAGAGAAAGCAGATCACAGACAGACGAGAGATGATCTAACTGCAAGAGTTAGTGAAGAGAAACAGTTTAGGGAAAAGGAGACCCAGGAATCTCTGAACAAATACACTTCCTTACAACAGCAATACAAAATACTGCAAGTAAGTTCGGACACATGTATGAAAGGAGACACTTTTTTTGAACAGATTCACTTTAATATTTTGTTTAATGTGCTTTGGTTAGTTACTTTTTTTTGTAATATATCTATCCTTTAAGGGTTTGGTTTCAACTGTAAAAGTCCTTTTAATAATCAACCCTTAATATATGAATTATTTATATATATATAGTGTATGATGTGTGTGTGTATTTAACCTGAACAAGTACAAAGATGCACTGAAAAATAACAATGTACATGTGTGTACATACATATTTAGTGGGTTTTTTCACTGCATCTTTGTACTTGTTGATCTATAAATAAGCCCAGTTTATTAGTTGGAGGAATGTTTGGGTTTGAATCATGGCCTGGTGTAAATAGTTTGGTCTCATGTGAATGTGTTTACACTTACTCTTCCTTTCTCATCCCTATTTCTATAAAGTAGTTTGTGTGTGTGTGTGTTTGTGTGTGTAACCATTTAGGAAAATAAAATCTTTAATACACCTGTCCAGGATCCGAACCCCAACATCCCCGTCACTGGTAAACTGGACTAGAATGAGTTTGACATCTAAATTGCATGCCCACCAGACTCCATTTATTGTGGGTCAATTTTTTTATTTGAGTGATCCTCACACCTGTCGTAAATAGCTCATCCCAATAGTTATAACCAAGGTACATTTTCTTTTTAGCACCACGTCTTACTACCTATTCAGGTTGTACACTTATGTACTAATCACACTTTTGAGTTAGGGATGAGGAAAGATGAATTTGAAGGAAGTGTATCCACAGTTGGATTGAGGGAGAGTGGAAAACCATTTAGGAAAAACAACCCTGATTACACCCAATCAAAATTCGAACCTTGATTTCCCTGTCAATTGGGAGTGACACCTTAGACCATGTGGCCACCGAAGCAGGTAAGATATATTTGAATGGTGACCTGACTTTCATTAGCTTTATCAAAATTAAAGGGCTAGGAAAACAGGTAATGGGGAGTGGTTTTCGCTCTAGCTTTCTCTACTCTCTCTCTCTCTCTCTCTAAGAGAATGGTGATGCACTTCCTTAAAATTCACTCTTCTTGTCCATTACCCTTATGCCAGCAATCCCTAACAGGCGGTAAAGTATGTAGCATAAACCATTTTATAAATTTATAACTTTATTTTGAACATTATTATCTTTAAAATACAGTCTTAAATTAAGGCCTGCGGTGGACAAATCTAATGCATTAATGAACCTTGCATTCCTGACATAGAGTTAGCTACCATGAAAATATTTAATGTCACTTGCTTAATATGTGAAAATGTATACATTTGACATCTTGTTGAAGAACAAACGTCCGCAAGCGCAAAGATGTAAAGACATACTGAAAACAGATGAGGCTCCTCGATTTACTACTGTTAAAACCATATATCTTGGCAGAGATCACTGGCACATAATGTTAAATTAAATTTTATATCCAAACTAAATTATAATCTACTTATTTACCACTTCAAATTAATTTTCAATATTCTTTTTCATAATATTATGAATATCTGGTGCTTTAAAATATTATGCACAGTGTAAATGAAACTCAACTTTTCTCATCTTCCTTTCTTATTTATATTTTACATGTGCTGCATACCTATTATTATTATTATTATTATTATTATTATTATTATTAATGAATAGGGATGAATGTATATTTTGAAGTAATTGTACCCGCATTTGCATGGAGAAAGATTAGGAAACCAGTTTTTAAAAAACGCAGAAAACTGGGCTTGGATTCAAGCACAAAACCAGACAAAACTCTTGCCTTAGTCTAGGTTCCCGCCAATTTGCCTTTACTTCTTCTTTAGACAAGTAGTATTTTAGTAAATCTATATTTTGAAATTCAGTCTGTATTTTAACTTAAAATCCCTTATTTTTCTGCTACATGCAAAATAATTAATTTTAGTATAAGCTATGTGACATATTGTATTATTGTTGTAGAGTCAACACGAAGATCTGAGTGACGAGTGCACAAAAATACGAGCGTCACATCTGCAGAGCATAGAAGACAACGCCAAGTTGGAAGCGCAGTTACAAGCTTTGCAATCGGAGCTCAAACAAATACAGTCAAGCAAGGAGAAGGATCTTGAATCTCTTAAGGTTGGTCACACCGTAAAACTATTCCAGGTTTTATACAGATGGCTGTTTTGGATGGGGTGTATTCCATAGTTGAATATTCTGTGTTGTACATAAGTTGTTTAGCAAGACACTCAATCTGAATCTTTGACCACTAACTTTCTTTCTTCCTTATTTTATTACTATCTACTATTTTTATATTTAATATAATTAGTCAGTATTCAATATCGGTTTATAAAAGCCTCATATATCATGCTCAGGACTTGGGCTCAATTGTTATATTTTATTTAAATTATGTAACTCTATTAAACCATATATCTTATGGCCGACTAGCTGGTAAATAAGCCACATAATTTAGAGTGAACCAAAAAAAGGTATATAGATGTGGATTTCCTAATTCTTGATTTGGTAGTTCAGTGAAATGGGGATCAGTTAAATAGAAAGCGGGCTCTTAAATAGGTTTACTTTTGCATGAGTCACTCATAATCCTATTAACCTTACTAAATTCTACCTTTACTAACTCTATTCAATCTATATTTCAGTCTCAATATATGGACTTAGAAAATGAGAATAATAGAATGTCTAAAAGGTACACAGCATTATCTATAGAAGCACAAGAGACCAATAGCCAACTGGCTCATTATAAAAAAGAAAACTTTCAGCTTAAAAGAGAGGCATCTAAGTTACAGGTAAGTTATTCAATGTTCCTTTAAATTAAGGAACAAAATTTGTTAGACACTTGGAAAAGAACACAGTGAGACCTTGACTTACAAGGATTTGATTCACACAGATTTGTAGATATGCGGTTGCACTTCTTCTTCTCGCAAATAGCAACACCATGTATCAAGAGCCACTTTAAACATAATAAGCTGATGCACAGCTGATAGTGGCACGACATTTTGGTTTGATTCCGCCATGAGTTAATAATATTTTGAATCATTTCTTTTCATAAGAAAAACCTGTTTAGATTTTATTTTTATTATTAGCACCGCGTCTTACTACCCGTTCGGGTTATACGCACTTACGCTAATGTGTAATGGTAGGGTGATTGTGAGATAAAATGGAGAACCTACAGTTTAACGTGGAATCCGAACCACGGTGGAGGCCTGGCATTCCCCACATTCACAAGATGTCTTGTCAGAGGGGAAGGAAGGGTTTGGTAATCAGATAAATCTGTGCCGGGACCGAGGATTGATCCCCGGCCACCAGCACAGAAGTCTGACACCTTACCCTTAGACCACCAGGTCACCCTTTTAGCTTTTATTATTCTTTGAAATGTACATATTTGTAAAATATAGCTTTTATTTAAGCACTATTTGACTTGAGTGGTTTTTCAAACTCCACAGAAACTTTAAGAACAAATTTACTGTGTAAGTTGCATATAAAGGCACAAACCTCATTTGGAATGTTTGGCTGGTGACAAGTTTTTATTTTATGAGAAGATGAGAGTACTAAGGGTGACTTCTTTTAAATATCTCCCCATTTTCCTACACATAAATGTGAGTACACTTCCTCTAAATCTACCTTCCTCATTCTTTACCCACTTAGTGTTGATATTCAAAGTGTCTTGATGGCTAGTAAGAGGTGTTGTACACACACACACACACAAACATGATGTTTGGTTAAACATTTTAATTCTGTTAAATGTTTCTCACTATCCACTACACAATGACTCATTCATCTCAAGAAATAAATCTACCTATTAATATTCAAATAGCCCTTAAATATCTACCTTTCGAACCCACATGTCTATTAAAAGCTTGGGGCTCTAGGTTAGATTACTTTCATACCCATACCTATAGTTCTATCTTATTTATATTTATGTATAGGTAGCTATGTCTATGTTCTGCGAGCTAAAGTTTTTTGATTTGAGTCAATCTTGAGTGAGTGTATATCAAGAATAACCCGAGTTGTGAGCCAAATTGAGTTTGGATTGAATAAATGTGTCTTTTCAAAACTGATTTATGTAAATAAAAAAACAAATATTTGCTAAAATTATTTTAGTTCTTTTTAATGAACTAAAGTTCATATTTTTTTTAAAGATTTAAAATCTAAATAGGGCGACCTGTCGGTCTAGGTGTAAGGTGTTAGTTATACTTCTGTGCTGTTCAATCCTCAGTCTGGCCACAGATTTATCTTATTGTCAAACCCTTTCTTCACCTCTGAAAAGACGTGTATTAATCACAACTTGTGAATGTGTGGAATGCCAGGCCTCCACCGTGGTTCGGATCCCATGTTAAACTGTAGGTCCTCCATTTCATCTCACAATCGCCCTACCATTACACATTAGTGTAAGTTTGTATAACCCGAACGGGTAGTAAGACGCGGTGATAATAATAAGTTTAAAAACTAAAATTTCCTATTTTAAAATACTTATGAATATTAAGTCATAATAAATTATAGGATTACTTTTTAAATGTACTGATATAACTCTATAAGGAAAACCTCTTTTCGCTTTATGAGGTAATTGTATTATATTTGGAAGAAGGTTTAGGAAAGGTGGACAAAAACATATAAAAAGGGGACGAACACAAAATGGCCTTTACAATGAAAAGAAGAACACAGTTCACACTTTATTACCTCTTTGTCCATTGGCAGCAGTGTAAAGTGTGAACTGTTCTTTTTTTCATTGTAAATGCCATATTGTGTTCGTCCCCCTTTTATATGTTTCTGTCCACCTTTCCTAAACCTTCTTCCAAATATAATACAATTTTTAAATGTACTGGGATAGCCAGCACACTTACCTTGGTAATACTGGAGTAGAAATTGTTTAGATAGAACACTAAAAAGCACATAAACACATTTTTAAGGATAAGCTTTCACTGTCACAGACAGTTTTATCAGATCAAGAGAGTAGACTGGTGCTCATGGCTGAACTGCAGGGTTGACTGTCCATGATTTAGCCTAGTGCTCTATTGCAAATGGGACTTTTTTAAATATACTGTGATAGTAACCGAAAATTTAATTATGATTCACTTTAATGCTCCTATGCAAAGTTTAAAAAAAAAGTTTGCCAAAATATGTTTGGATGTTAAAATTTAGCAATATTAAAAAAAACTGTCTATTGATAGTTCAGCTTTTAACTTGGTGCTGGCTGGCCCCTTACCACAGAGAGAAATTAAAGCATTCATGATTTTACACCTTTGCTTTAAGGATTACTTAATACAATCTTGCATTAATCTATTTGTATTTTAAAATGTCTACAGAGAGTGAATCCTTTCCATATCTTAAATTATCTAGTTCATCAACAAAACCAGTTTACCCAGTTGCTGACCTTGACAATTCAATGGGGGGAGGGTATCTGTTGAACAATATCTTCTTTGTTAGGATCTTCTCCCCACCCTCAAACCCTCAACCTTCATCAGCACAAGGCACATCCCAATAGAGAGAAGAGTAAACAATTAGTCATTCATCATTGCCCCCCCCAAGTATCTAGCTTAAATCTAAGTGAAGCTTGACATCTAGAATATCTATTTAAATCTCAGAATGAAGCTTGAAATCCAGAATATCTATATAAATTTTGAAAATTGAAAAATTACACCTGGATACGGGAATTGAACTCGGGACCTTTGGCTTAGTATACCAATGCTCTAACCACTGATTTATCCAGGAATCGTCCTGTGCCCAAAGTCATTCTTCAGTGGTTGGACCCTTGGTGTACTAAACCAAAGGTATCGGGTTTGATTCCCGTGTCCAGGCGTCATTTTTCAATTTTCAGAATGATATATAGATGGAGTATTCCTTATTAAAAGCATAAATAATAGTTTTGGCTATTTGATTCTTATCTATATAAAGTTTGGCATGATGAAGCTTTAAATTCAGAGTATTGGTATCTATCTAAAGCTCGACATGAAGCTTGAAATCCAGAGTATATATTTAGAGCTCGGCATGAAGTTTGAAATCTCAAGTATTCGCAGAGCCCTAGTCTTAGGTCATTTATATGACTGTTTTAATCTTTAACACTTCCACACATTTTTATTTGTGAGTTATTGGTGTTGGCAAACCTAAATTTAACTACTCTATTCCAGGGCTGATAGAAGTTTACTTATGTTTGATTCAATCCAAGTTCATATAGTTTGGTTATTATTTTATGTTTTGAAAATAAAAAATAGTGTTTTTTTAGCTAAATTTAGACACTGATACAATGTGTCTTATTACTACAAAAATATATTTAACACATATACTAAGCTGATATATCAAGTTATTACCACTAGTCAAATTCAATTAGTATTGATTTTTAACATGTGAACATTAATTTTCATATACACTTTGCTAACCCTAAAAGTTAGTAGTTCTTCCTCAATCTACTATATTATATCTTATAAGCTAAAACATAGTTGAACAAAGCAAAGAAAGCTTGCTTACTTTTCAGGGTTAATGGAGGGTAGAGCACTACAAAATGATAAACATTTTAAACAAATTGATTTAAGCTGTCAATATTTGTTTTCCAAACGTTATAATTGTCCTAATCCAGACTTTTTTGAGGATGAAAGATATATGAGCATACAAATGTTTAGAACAAAGTTTTAAGTTTTCAAAGCCTTACACACTCCTTCTGCATTTCTAATAAAGTCATTCATACAGCTTATGATTATTATTATTAGCACCGCGTCTTATTACCCGTTCGGGTTATACACACTTACGCTAATTGTGTAATGGTAGGGTGATTGTGAGATGAAATGGAGGACCTACAGTTTAACGTGGGATTCGAACCACGGTGGAGGCCTGGCATTCTACACATTCACAAGTTGTGATTAATACACGTCTTGTCAGAGGTGAAGGAAGAGTTTGGTAATCAGATAAATCTGTGCCGGGGCCGGGGATTGAACCCCGGACCCCCAGCACAAAAGTCTGACACCTTACCCCTAGACTGCCAGGTCACCCTTATGATGATTAACTTATTCATCATCATAATCATCATCAACTGTTTCCAGCCAGTGGCTTATTATAGATATTTACAGAGTTTAATAAAAGCTAAATAAAAATCACAAACTTTTCAATCTTCCTAAATTGTGAGTGAGTTGTTTAACTTAAGAAAGTATTAGTTCAATATATTAAGATGTTGCAGTTAAAATTGACTTAGTAATTTGATATTTTATAATAATCTTGAAATGGCTACTCTATTTTGGATCTAAATAGTACTATCCTAACATAAAAGTTTTGATTTTAAGAGACTTGCATCCTAATTTTCTTGTTAATATATACCCGTTAGTGGGAAATAGACAGTTAATGTAATGATATGAACCTAATAAAATAACCCTTTTACCCACATTAGTGTGCATACAAACCAAATATCAAGCTCGTCTTGTCTTGCTTATCATTGAAACATCAAGGTTTTAATTTAGACCTGTGGATCTTTTTTCCTTGAATGATTTGCCTCTCTTCTAGTGAACAAATAAGATTATATTTCCTCTATAGTCTACCTTCTAAATTCCTATACCATTAGTCATTAGTGTATTTAAATATTTTTAGCTCAGGCTGGTTGATGGACACAAAGCAGAGTAAACAAAATCGGCCTCTTACCCTTATCGATGGATGCACTGATTAAACTTCAAACTTGTCTGGTTTGGCTTAACAATCCCAGGGAGGTTGGTTTATAAATTATGATCAGGTGTATTGAAGGCTTATTTTTTCACTCCTTTCATGCAAATGTAGTTATATATCCTACAAATCCTACCTTCCTTGTCTTAACCCTATCAGTGTGGTTAAATATAGATGGTGTAAACCAGGAGTAGCCAGATTTTTGATATAGGGATCTACTTCAGAGAAGGAAAATGCTTTGCAATCTACTTCAGAACCATAGGCTTATATTGTTTGACTCATTTGTAACAAATTAATAACCCATTTTTTGTTTTGGCTGCAGTTGACCGGTAGATCACGATCGACTGTTTAGCCATCTCTGGCTTAAACACTGGCTTATAGATATAGCTCTGCTAATCTTATCACCAATGACCCCTACTGATAAAAGTCAGAAATTTGAACTAATGCTATCTTGGAAAGTCAAAATACAGCTGTTTAAACCTAAGATGTCTGTCCACCAGTTGTGTTTCGAACATTATTTTGGCACAAACCTATACTGTTTTTGGTGATTTAATCGTAATTGAAGTTAAAACCAAATGTTATAAACGACTTATTTTATTATAATCAATCTATTAAGGTACAGATGAGCTAGGTAATTGTTTAGGAACGTTCACGTCCATTCACATTCATAGAGAAGGGAAAAACCATTTATTTTAGTTAACTTGTGAATAACATCTTTAGTTTGACATACCGCCCAACCTACTCATCGCAGGTGTTTTTGCCCAATCTCTATTAAAATCTGGTTTAGTATATGGTAGTAATAATAATAATAAACAATAACACACAATTATTGGCATAAGCCAAACTTCAAATGTATCGCCATAATGTGTACAAACATTGTATAGCTTGATGTATTTCTGATATAAAAATTGTCACTCTTTCTCAAGCAGGTAAGATCTGGCAACTGTGTGTTACCCGCCTTGGTGGCGTAGTTGGCTAACGCGCTTGTCGTGTTGAGCTCGACCGCTGAGGACGGGGAGATCGAGGTTCGAATCTCGGTCGGGTGAACTGGGGGTGGTTTTTCCTAAATTGTTTTCCACTCTTCCTCCACGCAAATGCGGGTTCACTTCCTCTAATTAAACCTCTCCATTTCCTAATCCATTAAAGTAATTAGTACTTAAAGCGTATAACCCGAACGGGTAGTAAGACGCGGTGCTAAATATTAATATAAAACTGCGTGTTACATAATACCTTTACTACAAATTCAAGAGTGGAACAACCTATAGATTGCTTTTTTCCTCAAAACTGGTTTCATAACACTACATTCTCAAAATGTCTTTTAAAATGAGCTTGTCATATTTTCGCCCATTTTTATCCATCAATAAAACTCAAAAACTGTGGTTTAGCTAAGGAAAATGAGCCTTGTTAAGATCCTCCAACTTTATTTTGGCATGAACTATATTTTGAAATAACGCATTGTATAAGTAAATATTTTATTAGAGCTGAACGTCTGTGTCCATATTTTGCTCACAGAAACAGCCCCGTTAATACAGATTCTACCTCTACATTGCAAGTTCAACATAATGAGTGATTGGTTGGTTTTATCTCAGGAACAGTCTCCAAGGGGTGACCTGGTGGTCTAGGGGTAAGGTGTCAGACTTCTATGCTGGCGGCCGGGGTTCAATCCCCGGTCCCGGCAAAGATTTATCTGATTACCAAACCCTTCCTTCACCTCTGACAAGACATCTTGTGAATGTGGGGAATGCCAGGTCTCCACCGTGGTTCGGATTCCACGTTAAACTGTAGGTCCTTCATTTCATCTCACACTCACCCTACCATTGCACATTAGCGTAAGTGCGTATAACCCGAACGGGTAGTAAGACGCGGTGCTAATAATAATAAACAGTCTCCAAGGTTACTGCACCAATATACTTGTTTGATTTATTTATTTTACAAAGATATCACAATAATAAACAATAATAGCCAAATAAATACATTAAATTATATTATCTTTCAACAATTTTATGTACTACAACAAATGCTTTTAAACTAGGTATACTATATAAGATAAGTATATTTCTGTATAGTCGATTTAAGTATTTCGAGGAATTCCACAGCATTATATGATTGGTCAAGATAACTTCATTACTGGTATTAGTTATTTTTTACAGCTATCAAAACATAATCAAATATATAGGGCTATTTTTTTTTTATTAAAGGGTAATAAATTCTTATTATTCCACACGTCACCCGATTGAATTTACATGGTTTTAAAACTTATATCCAACTTTCGTCAATCTTATCACAAGATATTAAATTTGGAAAATGTTGAATCATGTATGCATTTAGTTATTTGTTTCAAACCTGTAATATTTTAAATTTAATTGTGTTGTTCAAGAAGAATATTTTAATAAACATACAAATAACTATTCTTTAAATGGTAAAACAATACCTGGACTCGGGAAATATCCTGTGCCAAGGGTCATCCTTCACTTATATTTGAAGGCTGAGTCAGTGGTTAGAGCATTGGCGTACTAAGCCAAAGGTTCTGGGTTCATTTCCTGTGTTCAGGTGTCATTTTTCATTTCAGAGAATATAACATTTAGATGTGGATATAACCATAAATAATAAATATAATAGCTTGGCTATTTAATCCATACAAATAAATACTAACACATATGTATATTTATGCTTTGATGTGTTTAAAACTTTGTAGAGATCCCTTGAAGAGTGCGAGAAGAAATGTGATGCAAATGGTAATGCTGCACTGGTTCTAAAAGAACAAGACAGTGTCTTAGCGGAGCCTAAGAATGATAACTCAAACAAGGCGGGGATATTGAGCTCTTCATCACCTGTAGTCCCGATGGCTCAACCAGCTCCTGATTCAAACCACCTCAACGTGTTGCAGCTGCCGGAATCTCAGCAGAGTTCGCGAGACAAGGTACGCTCCTCCACACCAAGTCAGGTCAATAATTATAGACTGATCCTTCCCAACTTTACTGCGCCATTTATTGGTCCAGCGCTCCCGAGTGAGCAAAGTATAGCTCTAGACATTAACCTCGATCAGTTACAAAACAAACTAGAGAAAATCCTTAATGAAGAAAAAACCAGTCGTAAAGTTGCATAGAGCAATAATTTGTTTGTATACTTTCTTCCTTTCTTCTTAGGTCTATTTTAAAATAGATTTCACTTCTTAACGGAAGAATTCGGTCAACACTTGATACTTGTACAAATGACAAGGGTTAAATAAATATTTGGTGCATTGAAACCAAATCTTTAGGGATTTTAATTTTAGTGATTTTACTACTTCATTCGAACAATGTTCGCTCATTTTTTACTAAACCTCTTTTATGCACTCACCTAACCCCATCATTCCTATCGACATCTTATTTTTGTTTCCGATTTTAAAAAGTTGTATCCACGTTTCTCTTGCTTTCAAAAAGTTTAATAGAGCTGAACTTAGCTCAAGAAATTGTACAGGTATGGACGGATTTTCTCTAGGAGGCATCCATTACTTTGATTTCAAGTGGCTACACTGAAAGAGAAAGTAAACTCTTAAATCTTTTCACCACTAGACCCATTTAATATTTGTTCCCCTCTTCTTGCCTACAACTTCATGTATATCTTTATGGTAAAACTTGTCCATAGTGACACTCAAGAGAACAAGAAAGGGATATGATGATGATAATTATGATGATGATTATGTAATGAGGAATGTGATTAACAACAGGGTAAATCGGTTGCAAGGTGAAAGCCTAAAAGTCTAAAAAATAAAACTACAGTATAAACATAAATTAAAGATATGTTGAGTCGACTTTATTTTTAAGCCAAATCTTGACTTTGATTATTTGAAAGCACGATGAGCATATAAGGTTAACTTTCTTGCATATTAATGTGGTATATTTTTCTACAGATTCTTATTTGATTCACATTAGTTCTTAGTTTGCGATAACAATAAGAAAAGTAACAAAATGTTAACCCATTTTTTATATTGCATTTAATCTAACACCCATGCTTTAAGTTAAGTTAAAAATTTATGGTTTGGGACCTTTACCTTAGTTTTGCCCTTACATTTTGTTGCGCTTAGCCACCAATTAGTGCTATATACATATTAAAATCAACTATGAAATTATAATAAGAAATTTAAAAATAACTATTTTATATCTATAATCTCAGTTTTTTTAAATCCACAAATCTTGAATATCCTTTAGACTATGATGGTTAAAAACTCAAAATGAAATATTTCCAATTAATTATTTTTAAAATCAAATGCTACTATATATAACCTTAAGCTATTTAGGCAACTTAATGGTTTTGGGGTCACATTTTAAATATCCTAAACAAGAAAGGTACCAGTACATTAAAACCCCACCATGTTATTATAGAATGGAAAAAAGTTTGTGGTAGGGGTTGAATCCGTTTTGCTCAAATTTTAGGCTCATTAATAAGTAGAATGTCCCTTCTAGTGGCCTATTTCTTGTGATGTATGTGTCAAATGACTCAAAAGACTTCTTACAAATAGGTATAAGCCCATTTAGAAAGATAATTAAATTAAAGCTACCAATCAAAATAACATATGCCTAATTACCTTGAATTAACATGATATTAATGTATGAAACGAAGTATAAATAAAAATAATAATGCTAACACAAATTTACAAATACTAAGGGAAGATGCCATGCGGTAATGAAATATTGAATTGTTTGTAAATATGTATTAGTGTGTTTACTTTTATCTGTGCTTTATTTTCTACAAAAGTATCGGGTTTATTCAAGGGCACATTACATCATGCTTGAGGCTAATACATGTCGTATTTCACCGCATAATTGTCACATATTTTATGCTTAATTTTTGTGAGGAAAAAGTGGGGTGCAACAATTATGGGAAGCTTAAAAAAGAATTAATGTGTCGGTAGGCGATCACTAGCTTAGAATACTTGGGAAGACGCTAGTGTGGCCATTATCATGTGACTTACGCTTGGTAGCTTCGCCTGCCTGCCCACTCCCCTCACTCTTCTTGCTACAAACCACTCAACTCAGCCTTTGGAAATATACGTACTGACAATGCACATGCTCTGAGAATTCTAGGCTTGCAGTTTGCGAAAAGACAACTGCGCATCCAAGGTCAACATTCATAGATATTTAGTCAGGAAGGGAGGAGCAAGTAGCTTGCCTATGTTTACCTTTTTAATTGACATGACAAACAGGGCTATACCATGCGACAATTATGCGATTAAATTTTATAACCCAATTTTTGGACTGAAAAGCGGGGTGTGGACGATTATGTCGTGAAATATGATATGGCATGTACGTATTTTGTTTAAAACATTTCCTACTTGTTCATAGAAATTCTCATGTGCTGATATAATCAGTTGGTTAAGAAAGTTTGCGTTAAAAATCTCAAATAAACAAAATTAAAAAAATAATGTATACTTATAATGCAAACAGGCACTGAGACATGTTGAAAAGAAATGTTTTCAGTAGCTCATAGAAACAATAATCCGTTCAACCACACACATGACAAATGCATATTATTATTATTATTTATGGAGGTGCCAATACATAAATGGAAAAATATAGTTTCAACTTTGTTACACAACCTATATTAAAATGGGATGGAACATACATATTATGATTATTATGAGTTTCTAGAAAACTAGGGCTAGTGTGGATGTCCATCTACATTTTATAATTTGTTATTATTAATCTAATTTGTTATTGATAATTATACGATAAAGTGCTTATATCTTGGAATCAGAATTAAGATCTATCAAACTTGCTTTGTGATGGAGATATGGAACCATTTCATCTTATTTATGGTTAAGTTTGACATTGTTTAAAGTTTACAAGAAAAAAGTTATGCTTTACTACTGTTGTTATTAATTGAGCCTGTTGCCATATGAAACATAATTGTTTGTTTTTGACTGAAGAATAGATGCAACAATTTACTTAAGTCACCTGTTAATTGTGTGTTTAATGAGGTAGCTTTTTGTGTCTGTTAATGTTTTTGTAGACTAACGAGTTAAAATGAGCCAGTTTGATAAATGAACAAACTTGTACTTTTCTAGCTGTCAAGAAAATATATTAATAACAGATTATGTTTAACCTTGCACTTGAACTGTAAATACATAAATATTGTTTACTTAGCTAATGATGCTTTTCACTCAAGTACCTATCTATTTTTTAAATTTCTGTGGAAAGGCTGGCTATTTTCACATTAGCTTTAATTTCAATAATATTAAAATAGGAGCACTTTTACCGTTTTTATTTATATTATGCAGCTTACCTTTTCATATGATTGCTTAGTTATTGTTCATGTTTGCCTTAAAGTTCAGCAAGAAAGTGCTGGGTGTCTTCCATAATGTTTGTAGCTATGAGCTGAAATAGGCGGGCGAAAAGACTTGTGTTTATTTAAAAAGTATTGTGATACGTCTTTATAAGTTATACCTAAATTGGCTGCTACTTATGAAAGGAGAATAATGGCATTACTGTTAAATTTATTGACATTTTCATTTTCACTCATCTTGATGTCGACTAAATTTAATCTAAATTAAACATTGAAAGAAGGATAGAAGGACAAGGCCTACATACTTACTAGTAAACTGTATACCTCAAAGTTCAAAAAATAAAACACAATAAAATACTTAACTATGTAATTTTTAGGGTACATCATGACTACTTAGATTCTGTTGTTGTCTGTTTATTGATTCGAAAAAAAAAAGTTTAGGTTTGGATTCTGCTCAAACTTGTATCCTTACTTTTTGGTAGATAAATAGAATGTTGTATTAATATTATATTTAATTATTAAATTAAATTATCTGTTAATCTTGTTTGTATAGAAATTACTGACTGATGTGAATAGGCCTGCTTGGAAGAAAGGGAGAGGTGGTTATCTAAAGCCTAGTGCGCACTAGGACACATTGTTTGCCAACATGTTGCTCTTGCTTTAGAAACAGTTGGCCGACTGTCAGGCCCGGATTAACACTTTTGGGGGCCCTGTGCCAAGTGGAACTTGGGGCCTTTGGAGGTTAGTTCCCCAATGAATAATTATGAATCTTATACATACATCAATACATCATACATGGATAATTTTATTTAAAAACAAACTTTTTTTTTTTTGCAAATGTTTATCAATCCATGGTGAGTTCTGTAATCAAATTATTAATATTATAGTAATTATTAACCGATACAGACTATTATATATTGAGTGGATTATAGTACTGTAAATTAATAGCTAATAATATAATAATACTGGGCATTATTTAATTATAAACTATTTCACTGTAATTGTATTTTAGGTAGTCCGCTATCTGCAGATAAAATAGTAATAGTATTAATATAATAAAAGTATTTTTTTCATAATTAAAAACTTTTTTTGTTTTTTTCTCATGTCGCATTTAGTTAATTCTTCAATATTACAAATTTTACTAATTTACCTCAGAAATAAACATCAATAGAAAATTAATGTTTATTTTTCTATCAAAAGCCAACCATACAGTCTGTGGATATGTAGTATTTCCGGTTTGCCAAAAACAAAGGCCACGCTTATTTTCAAGCACGGATTGTCAGACTCCTCATAATACCAGGCTACCAGCACCCTTTGATTAGGGAATTTCTAGATTAGTTTGGAATAAATTTTATGAAAAAAACATAAAAATCTTAAAATATAATATCACAAAATAAATATGACACGTCAAAGTTCACTCAACTGAACTCGGTATGGGAAATAAAAGTTTCATCATTGTAGTCTGGACGCAAAACAATATTTCTTTAATGTTTGCCAACAATCTGTTTCCTATGTTGCCCAACAGTTGGGAAACATTAGGGGCACAGTTGGCCAACAAAGTTTCCAAGTGCGTACTGAGCTTAAGGTTGAATTGGTCTATTCCTTCATAAAACTGGGTGGTGAGCGGTATTCATTGGAAGGTTGTTTCTTGATAGGCTCGTGATTGAATAGGGATCCGTTTATTTAACTGTTGACTATGTGTTTGGGTATTCTCAGGCTGTGAAAGCCTTGAAGATTTGTTGAAATTGCATGTTACTTAAGGTCTTCTTCCTCAAAACATATAAGTTTGGCTCTGGTAGGTAGGCTATAGGGTGTAGTGCGTTTTACATGGAAGATGGTTGCTTTGGAAATGGAGGTACTGTTGATGGTTGATGGCTTTGGTGTAGACTGTGGTATTTATGCTTCCCTCATGAGGGTTCAGTTCTAGATCCAAGAATCTGGCATTTTGTTGTGAAATGCTCAGGTATAATTTGAGGGTGCTATGGTTATTTAACCTGTTCAGGTAAATTTATTATGATTAATTTTTTGCAAAAAACCTGTAATTGCTCTGTTAAAAGTTGTACTTAATGCACATATTCTAGAAGCTTTCAATTGTATTTGGTCAAAAGTTTAAAATGGTAGCTGTTTTGTGTGTATTTAAGGGTATTTTTGTTATACCAAGGTTTATTAAATAAATTATATTGTTGTTGAAAACCAGCTTTATTGTGTACTCTTTCGTTCTCAATTATCTGTCCCAAATTTGTTTCCCCATCCTTACTATGGGGAAGTAAATGGAAAAGCATCTGCAGAGGTGTTTCTAAAAATTTTTAAAAAAAAGTTTGAAATTGACTAAGCTTATCTTCGAGAGAATCATTATTTACTACAATTTAACACTTTCTTTAGAAATTAAAAGCTTAATGGCAGCCAGCGCAAGATAATTTTCCGTCTACTCGCCCGCCTCTTCAGAAAATAAAATATTTTATTTAGGGACATTATTTGAAAATTAATGAATGTATTTGTGCTATAATTTGGTAGAATTACACATATTTTGGTTAACATATTATAGTAGAAATATAGTCACAGTAATTTTTTCTTGATCAACAACAAAGTATTTGTTAATTCGAAAATGTATTAATACAAGCTATATGATGAAATGTTTCAACCATTTCTACTTATTTTTAGAAAAAAACATCCAAGACGATATATAAACTTGCTACATCAAAATGAACTAAGTTAGCAAGAAAACTTTTAAAAAGAATTCATCACATAGAGTTAGTCAAATGTAAAGATATATAAATTTGTTTGTTTGAAAATCCAAACTCACTTTCACGCATTAGTAAAGTGTTAAAAAGTGGGTTTATATAAATCTATTGATATTCCATTTTCAAGAACATTTTAATTTTTTTTTTTTGTTTCAACTAAGGTATCATACAAGTTTGCTGAACTGTATCTTAAATAATAATTTTAATTAACAATGTAAATAAAAATTATTTTTAAAATTAAATCAAATATATACATGTATGTATAAAATCTTTGCAGTAATGTGTGCATATCTATTTTCCTATAGTTAATCAACATCATTATTTGAAAATTAAAATGGGAAATATCAGAACTATTTTTACAGACAATTATTTCTAATCATTAAAAGGGAATATCAAAACTTGTCATTATACTAATTTTACAGGATTTTTTCATATTATTTCTAGTAAGTTGGTTATTCAGGTAGTTTTGACTTAAAGCATGCATATAAGCTGTACGGGAAAATATTATAAATAAGCCATATAATTGATTGGACAAATAATGCTAATAGTTTACTAAAACATTAATAATTTTCAACATTTAATTTGGTAGACACATGGCATCATTCTCTCAATATACTAGACTGCAAATGACACAGAGATCGAGGTTTGAATCCTTGTCAGGTGCAATGAGGGTGGTTTTTTCCTAAGTGGTTTTCCATTTCCTAAACGCTAATTTGACTTCACTTCCTCTAAAGTCAATCTTACAAATTCCTAAATCATTAGTACATATATATATATATAACTTGAACAGGTAGTAGGACACGTTGCTATTAAAAACATATTTTTAGACCAGCTTTATAACAGTATTTTAACACAACTAGCGATTAGATGATATCTCTAACTTAAGCATAGATAAATTCATATTCATCAGCATAAAATATAATAGTGTGTCTAGGTTTGTTCTTTAATTATATGTAATTATATAGCTGTACTTAATAAATAAACAAACTGCTGTTCAAGAACAACAATAACCATGTATTAGACTTTGCTTCACATGTTTCAGGCTTTGCTTCTACTTCACCTTATATTTAAAAAATTACCTTCACACAACCTTAACTTATAACAATAATAATAATAAAAGTACATATTTAACTGAATAAAATCAAACATTTTCCCTTGGATAACTTTATAAAAGTAGACCTTGTAATATTTAAAAAGCGAAGACAGTTATAAATGTCCCTGCGCTGTTTTGTATTTGTAACCATTATTCCATACTATGTTTAAGAGAATTGCCCTAAGTTGCCATCACATGATCATGCCATCTATAATAATTTGAGACAGTTGTAGCTATGTTTATGTTAACATATATATATATATATAAGTAGTAATTTTTGATAAAAAAAATTGGTTTAACTGACTCGTTGTAGATGGGACTTTCCACCAAAAGAATAACGCAACTTACCTCCACTATGTCACATGGTCTCAAGCGTCCCTCTCGTATCGGACTCGATTGGCGGTGATGGGTAGACCAAGGTTCAATACAACCCAGGTTTGCTGAGGGTGGTTTTTCTTAAATAGTTTCCCACTCTCCACACAGATGAGGGTACCTTTCTCCTAAAATGTTACTGTCCTCATACCCATTCTGTTAGCATAATTAATGTACAAGTATAACACATATTGGTAAAAAAACATACAACTTAAAATTATTATTTATTAATATGATTGTTCTTAATAGTGCAACGTAACACTATTATTCACTAAGGATATTAAATACATCAGGATCCATTACAATATAGGTGTCCTCTCATTAATATGATACTGGTTTAGAGGTTGTGCTTAGCTCCTTTTGTCTTCTTTGTTCATACTTTGATCGGATGTGTTACGCTAACCCACAGAAAGGAAACAGTCATGTCCACAATATATGTAAATACATTTAATTATTTACTGATCCCTAGCCTTAATAGACATACTCATAGTGAACTGCCTAAAGGAAATGTGTGCTGTATAATACCATCATAACATCACTTAAAAAATCACATTTAAAGTACAGATAAGGTATTAGTGCTAGATTGCAAAGGAGTTTTTTGTCTCACCTAAAGAGTTTGGGTTTTTGGACATGTTTCCTGTGATTAACAATTCCTTTTCCACCAATCACGGTCTTTATTACATCTTATCTAGCAAGCAAGCAAGTGAAAACCATAATCATTTATAGGAAATTAAAGTTCTGAATTGCCTACGAGACAACATTATTTTTTTTTAACTTATCAATATACCACTAGTCATAAAAAAATTATATTGATAGCTCTTTTATGAAGGCTATTAAAGATAGTTTATTTAAACAAAAATAAAATCATCCGGTGATCTACAGCTAAGTAAAATTTTGTTAGCCTAATTGGTGTGCACACATACTAGATGTTAGGCTCGTCTAATCTGGTTTACTGGAGCTTGGATTGTTAGGGTTGGAATCCTGACCAAGTGTCCTTGGAGGGATCTCGATAGTCTAATATGTTTCACTCACAAACAAAAACATGTTACTGTTAGGTACACATGAGTATAACTATTGATTACAAAATAGGTAACCAGTTTAATGTCATTAAAAATTAAAGTAATCAGATCTTCTGTGTATCAGCCGAAGAGGAAATTTTATACTTAATTTCATTCTCCCACACAAAATATAGATTGTGCACATCGGTGAGCATGCAGGCTAAGGTGTCAATCTGTCTGATCTGGTTATGGAAAGGCCGGAGTTCGAATCCTGACTTGGTGCACTAGGGGAGATTTTTATTAAATTGTTTTCCACTCGCCCTTCAAGCAAATTAAACCTTGTTCATTCCTGCCTGATGAGTGTAAATATAAGAATATAAAGTAAGATATGGTATACAAAAGAAAAGTAAATATTAGTTTGACTATATTCCTCACTCATAATGAGTCTAATGTTAAACATTTGTGGCGACCAGAGTAAACAAACAATAAAGTTGATAAGCACCTTTGAATGCTGCACCAATTTAACTGTACAAAAAACTACTAACATATTGGCCACGCACAATCTAATATGTTTTTTTACATACACATCTGATTTGATAAACTATTTCCAGCAAAACAATCTAATAAATGTGTGTGTGTGTGTGTGTGTGTGTGTGTGTGTGCATGTGTATCACCACGTCTTGCTACCTGTTCAGGTTATACGCACATGAAATTTACTCTAATGGGGTAAGGATAAGGAAGGAGCATTTTAGGTGTAACTTACTGGCATTTGCTTGATAGGAGGGTGGGCAACCATTTAGGAAAAACCACCTTCAGTAGTCCCGACCAGGATTCGAACCCTGATCACCCCAGCATCACCAGGCTAGTCTAAAATAAGAGTGAAATCTTAGACCATTCAGCCATTTTTTCTTTATTGCTTAAAACAAGACCATATAAATAACACAAATATTAAATACACTAGTTAACAGATTTTTGTTTTGCCACAATGACCCAAGAATTCAAGGTCACATTATCGAGTATCAGTTCAAAGAGTCATTTTTCCGCACATGAGATTTTCATCCACTATCTGAAGCTAATTCTAATACAATTCGACACGCTTTTAATCCTTTTATTGTGAAATTAAACCCTAATAATTCTGATGTAAATAATACTTTTAAAAAGGGATCATACTTGTGTATGTGTATGCACTGGATCATACAAACCGTCTGTGCTATTCGTGGGGCAGGGATGAGAAAGATCCAATATTTATTATTATTTAGCACCGCGTATTACTACCCGTTCGGATTATACGCTTTAAGTACTAATTACGCTAATGGATTAAGAATTGGTAAGGTGAAATTAGAGGAAGTGAACCCGCATTTGCGTGGAGGGGGAGTGGAAAACCATTTAGAAAATAGATTCGAACCTCGATCTCCCCGTCCTCGGCAGTCGAGCTCAACACGACTAGCGCGTTAGCCAACTACGCCACCGAGGCGGGTAAAGATACAATAAAAAGGTAATTTAACTGCATTTGTTTGGAGGTATACTGAAAATTATTTAGAAAAAAATCTCACCATTAAGCGTGTTTGGGTTTTGAACCTTGACATTTTTGTCACTGCCCACTGATGCAGGCCATATTTGTGTAGTATTAAAAAAGACTAAAAATACATATGAACAAAAAAAAATTCATGATTTTTATTTTCTTTGCTGTTATCTATCACTGCTGTGTCTGAGGTTCATTACTAGCTTGTATGTATTTAACACATGTTACTTAATATCTGCTCGCATTGTTGGTGCAACTAACAACACTTATTCTTTAAACTGTAAAACAACACTTGGACACGGGAATCGAACCCGAGATCTTTGGCTTAGCATGCCAATGCTCTAACCAGGAATATGAGTGAAGAATGACCCAGGGCAAGGGGCATTTCCTGGATAGCTCAGGGGTTAGAGCATTGGCCTACTAAGCCAAAGGTCCCGGGTTCGATTCCTGTGTCCAGGTGTCATTTTTCATTTTAAAGAATATGATATTTAGATGCAATTATAACCATAATTAACAAAATAATAGCTTTGCTATTTAACATAACACTTAGCTAAATGGTCTGTTGACTGATTTTGATTGTAACATGTCATTTTTAAGGTCAGTAATAATAAATACCATAAAAATAACTAGTCACTTGTATATGAAACTTTCTAGAGCTGAATAGTATGACAAAACATCCTAAAATATGTATTGCTTACTTGTGTATTTTGATGTTTGTATCTGTTATCATTGGCCTAACTTAACAGTACAAGAAAACTGCAATTTTAATAAACTGACCTTAGTTCAGCCATTCAATTTTTTTTTTAAACTAGGCATTGAGGACAAAATCAGGTAAAAACTAACTTATTGACTTACTAAACACGGATTGTATAAAATAACTTTGGTATTTTTTTATATCCTTGTGCTGGCGGCCGGGGTTCAATCCTCGGTCCCGGCACAGATTTATCTGATTACCAAACCCTTCCTTCACCTCTGACAAGACATAAACTGTAGGTCCTCCATTTCATCTCACAATCACACTAACATTACACATTAGCGTAAGTGCGTATAACCCGAACGGGTAGTAAGACATGGTGCTAATAGTAATAATAATAATAATAATAATAATAAAGTTTGCTTTGTTAACATTTTGTTGTGGGATATATATATATATATATAAAGATTAATTCATACTAAATAATTTTAAAGTGCCTTGTTCCAAGCTATTCAATTAAAATTATCCATTAAATGCTTGTTCTTGTAATTGTTTTTTGTGTAGTTTTTTATGCATTGGTCCCTTTTTGTATCGCGCGCTTGTATTTATTACATCATTCACAAATAGCACAGAGGAATTGTAATTTGAAGAACACATAAATACTTTTACTTGCTTGCATAATCATATTATTGAGTTCATAAGTAATCTTATGAATTTTTAAAACACAAAAGTATGCCACCTATCCCTATCCTGAGCTAGTTCTATCCAGCCCACCTTATTACACCCTATCTCTTTCATATCCATTCTAATATTATCTTCCCATATAAATCTAGGCCTCCCCAAAGGTCCTTTCTCATTGGGTGTTTCAGTCAATAACCATAACACGTTTCTAGATTCTATTTATGTAATCTACAAGACTATTATAACTGTACGGGATTTGGCGTACTAAGCCAAAAGTCCTGGGTTCGATTCCCGTGTCCAGGTGTAATTTTTCAATTTTCAGAATATGACTTTATTATCCTAACAATGTCTTGTGATGTGTACTTGGTGTGTAAGTCCTCATTGTGTAACCAACTACACTCACCAATATCCTCATACCTTTTTTGAACGAAATATTTTCCTAAGAACCTTGTTTTTGAACACACTAGATTTTGTTCCCGTCAAGTAAGGTAAGAGACTACGTTTCACACCCATAGAGAACAATCAACAACATTATTATTCTGCATATTCTGAGTTTTACAATCTTTGAAACACAAATATAATAACCTATAAATAAATGTGGTGGTGACCTTGTTGTACATTTATAGCAAGTAACTTGCTTCATTGTTTGAATGTTTTAAGGTGTCACACTTACAATGGCATAGAGATCAAGTTTCTAATCTCTGTCAGGTGTACTGAAGATGGTATTTTCTAAATGGCTTTTTAGATAACTATGGGTACACTTCTTCATAATCTAATGTTCCCATTCCTAGCACATTAACATAATTAGTTCATGTGTTTCTAACTGCGGCAGTGAGACGCAGCGGCAAATAAAATACACATGGCAAGTAGGTGGCCAGGATTGACATTCTAAACTAAGCACTATAAAAAACAAGTTATTTTATAAATAAAAGTGTATGCAACCATAATTATTATTTAATATGCAGTTCTAGAGCAAATAATTTGATGTTATATTTTACTTAATTAAATAATCGATCATTTCCATCATTTTATTGGTGCAGGTTCAAATATGTTGGTTGGGCTGGTTTATAGCAGTGGGATGCCTTGGAGTGCTGCCAGGGTAAGGGGTCACCCATAAGCCATTCAAGGCCTTTTTTTATTCTTAACTATTTTTACCCTCCTAACCACCTCCCCCACCCCGCGCCACCCGCCTCGCCCTCAAACATCACCCCTGTAACACCATTGTAGATATTTAGGCCGACCCCCCATCCCCCCCACACACACAGGGAAGCTTTTGTGAAACTAAGAAAGGGACTCAGATTTAATACTACCCAAAATCAATTTTAAATCCTGAATATAAATTATTTTTTCAACATTAGAATTTAAGTATAAGATTTGTGTTATACAACACACTGATTTATACCCATTCTATGGTAATAGTTCCAGCCAATGTTTGCAATCAATAACCTTCTGCTCGCCATCACTTAACACCTCTCCTATCATAGACAGAGTATACTCACCCTATCCCCTCGTAACACCTTGTATACATTAAAGCTCTCCACCCCTCAACATCATTACAAAGCTTATGGAAAACCCCTAAGCAAATGAGATGCAGACCTAAAGAGAAAAAAACTATGTCATTGTATCTTGATAACATGACACAAAACTGGTTTTCATTTCTATTATTATTATTATTATTATTATTATTATTATTATTATCATCATCATCATCAGCACCGCGTCTTACTACCCATTCAGGTTATACGCACTTACGCTAATGTGTAATGGTAGGGTGATTGCGAGATGAAATGAAGGACCTACAGTTTAACGTGGAATCCGAACCACGGTGGAGACCTGGCATTCCTCACATTCACAAGATGTCTTGTCAGAGGTGAAGGAAGGGTTTGGTAATCAGATAAATCTTTGCCGGGGCCGAGGATCGAACCCCGGGCGCCAGCATAGAAGTCCGACACCTTACCCCTAGACCACCATGTCACCCTTTTCCATTTCTAAATTCCACTTAATTACACAAACTAATCTTAAGCATTTTGGTATATCCCTGAACTAAGAGGTCAGGGTTTTCATCTTGGTTGGGTGCTCTGGGTTAGTTTTTGGTCTTACACCTCTAAGGGTGTCCAGGACCTTGAAATTCACTCTAATTGATCGGTCTTGAGCTCTGATAACCCTCATATATAATACATACATACCTAATCACACCATTCCCTTAAGGGGTAGGCAAGAAACTGAATATAGCTCAAAAAACAACTTCATACTTAATCCATCCTCATTAACTTTCTCCACACTTACCTATCCTTACGTACTTCCTTCTCTTCAACAACATCCATGCCCGAACGGGTAGTAAGACGCGGTGCTAATAATAATAAACAACATCCATAGACTGAGTCATACATGCTCTTTTATTCTTAAAACTCATAATGTTTAATATTTTCACAAATTCATCTAAAACATTTAGCCATGTCTTATATGGCCTACCCCTTATTTTTGATCCATACAATTTACCTTCATATATTTCTTTCATTACTCGGTCCATACTCATCCTCTCAATATGCTCAAACCACCGTAAGACACTCTTTCAAATTGATCTATGTGTAAAAGTGTTAGTATCAATAAAATACATAAAGGTCCTATATTTTATTGAAACAGACTGTCCCGATACTATCAGTACTTGCAATCAAAACAATTCATGAGGTTTCACTTGTTTGATGTGCTGTAATATACAATTTCTTAACTCATATTTGAGAAGAATACAATTACAATCGTATGTTTGTACATATAACCACATACATGTTTTCACCATTTTGCTCCCTACCTGTTTGGGTTATATACAAACATATTGTTAGATTCCTTTGTCTCTTCTGTGGTTTGACAATCATTGCCATTAGCAACAACATAAACTTGTTGATAAGAATTAAAAGAAGTTAAGGGTTCACAAATAAATGAACAATGGTTTGTGCCAGAGAGTTTATCAAGACCTTGGAGGGAAACAATGTGTAACAATGCTTTGTATTTTTATAGCTCAAGCTTCAGTGTTTTGTTGCTATCTAAAAGAAACATGCATGTGTGTTTCATAATATTGCTCTTTTATCACTTTTAAGGCGCTGTGTTTGGATACTAATCTTAAAAATAAAAGAATGGGGAGTTGACTTATTGTTAATTGATAATAGATTTTATTACTACTATTAGTCTTATGCTCTAATTCTTGAACTGACTATGGGCGACTTAATTTGACTAGACTAGTAGAACAGGATTATAAAGGTTAATTTTATTCAAATAATTCATATTAGAAAAGTTATAAGAAATCAAATTGTATGGCAACTATCTGAATTATTTGGCATAGTTGACAACCTTCTTTGGTTTTGTGTTAAGAGGACTGTATTTTAGGTCTTTAAGCTACTTATACTACGTTGGTTTGGTTGCCAAGCTATTATTTGTTGATTACGGTTATAGCCGTATTTAAATATCATATTCTTTAAGTTGAAAAATGACACCTAGACACGAGAATCAAACCCAGGACCCTCGGTTTAATACACCAATGCACTAACCATTGAGCTATCCAGAAGTCCAGGATCATTTTTCACTCATATTTTTTTTATTTTTTAGTAAACTACTGTCCTTTTTGAAAATGACAGTGCTATAGTGTTAAAACATTAGTGAAAACTTTCTGCATTATTAAATTGTTAAATGAACACCCTAGAAAACTTATGAAAGTTTTAATTACTCGAGCATTAAAACAATAAAAAATAAAATGTCATTAATAGTTCAAAAGTAGAGACAGGTCAAATCCAGGGGTTCCTAAACATTCTTAGTCAATCAAATATATGATGGAAGAGTTGAAAAATGACACCTAGACAACAGAATCAAACCCAGGACCTTCGGTTTAGTACGCCAATGCCATGCCAGGCCATATAAGACATGGCTAAATGTTGTAGACGAATGTGTGAAAAAGAGCAACATTAAGAATGTTAAGACTAAAAGAGTATGTACAGTAGTCCCATGGCTTCTTTGGTGCTGACTGACAGCTTTAAAAAATTACCATACCAAATTACGTATCCCTATGCCGAAACAGATGATCTTCAAAAACATGTGTTTAGCAGCTGTCACTTTTGACAGTCAAAATTTAGGTATATCCCTAAATGTTGACTGTCAGGAGTCAGCTGTGAGCTGTCAGTCAGCACCAAAGAAGCCATGGGGCTACTGTATGACTCATCTATGGATGTTGTTGAAGCGAAGGCAGTATGCGCGGTTAGGGAAGTGTGGAGAAAGTTAGTAATAATGGATTAAGTAGGGAGGTTTTTTTTTTAGCTGTATCCACTGTTTCTTGTCTACCCCCATAAATGAACAGAAATCACATTCATTCACTAGTGGGATAAGGTCTGATTTTTAAAATGATCCTTAAAATCATGATTTACTAAACCATCATTAAGCATTATTTAAGGACTCTAAAATAAATTCCAACCCAAAATTTGGAATAAATATTTTTTTTAAATCTAGAATCTGATATCTTGAATCGTCTCATCCACATTCAAAGGTCTTAAATGCAGCCTTAAAATTCCTTAAACAATTAATCAAAAATAATTTAAAATAATATTTGTAAATATACTGTTTATGAAGTCACATATAAAGGGTTTTTTGTAAATAAAAAAAATATTGATATAAAATTTATTTTAATGTATAATGTCATTTAAATTAGACCAGTGGCCACAATTATTTAGAAACTAAAACAATAAAAATAAAAACATAGCGTGCACATTTTGGCTCTATTGGATAAATACAAGAGCAGGTCAGTGTTGTATTTTATTTTGTGTTCTTATAAAAATTTCATAAGGTGCTGTTCTATTATTTTATCACAGGACAGGTAGTAAGATGGGGTGCTAAATAACAAAAAAGAACACAGAGTGGTTAACTATTATGAGTTATTTACATGGTGAACAATTGACATAAAAAAAAATTAACAGTCAACGGAACTTTGGGAATATAAATGGCAAAACTGAATATAATTAATAGAGAAGCAAGTCCATTCCAATGCTCATTGGGAGGGTCCAGACAACTAAAGAATTTAATCTACGTTCATGTATTCATATGTTGAGTCAGGTTATCTTCAACTGTCATATTTGATAGATATTATCAATACCTCTAGAGTAACAATAATCTTTCTTTATTATATTTAAAATAAGATTAAAAATATAGTAAAATCTTATCAATTTTGGCTGCACAGTAAAATGTGTTTGTATTTTCCCTTCAAATGAACGAACATTGGACTACATTATTTGATGGAAAGTTTTCAAAATAATCTGTTTGTTCTATGTGTATTCGATACGCAAATATTATATAACAACCAAAAAGTTTATTTTATTTGAATTATAGGTACCTTTATCTATTATCAATCATCCAAATTTATGAATGTATTTTTTATTTTTGTTCTAACAAATTAGTTCATTTTGGGAAAGTGTTAGCTTACTGCTTAAAGATGTACTAAGTTTGATATTAGACCGGTTTGAAATTCATCACCAAACATTTTTATTAAGTAGTAAATTAACATTTTGCGGCATGACTGATGTATTTGGTCCTTATAGTATTGACATTAAGTGTCAAACACACGCATTATATGTAAATGTGTTCCTCTAATGATGTGCAGAACTCTACAAAATCTACTACGCCCCAGATCAATCCTGACGCAGTATTGAGTCAAGACAAGGCGGCTCTCAACGCTGCTGTCCATAAGAGCAATATACAGAATGTTCCTTTACCCCGGCCTCGTGTAAACGCAGACAAGAACTCGGCGGATAATCCGGTGGGCGCTAGACCCCATCTTGACACTCAAGTAAGTATCTCAACTCTCCATGGATCCAAAGAGTTTGCTTGAACCTTATATATAGAATAAAATCTTACTTTTAGATATTTTCTTTTCATTTCAATTTAAGAACTCTTTAGGTTGCTGTTTTCTCTTTGGATTACAATTGTGATCTAAATTGAGATTATGAGTATACAATATGTTACCAATGAACAAAATTAATTAACAGGAACTTATAGAAGTCACATTTTTTTTTTTTTTCGAATCACTAAATTTTAACTTTGGTTTTTCTAGTTTTAACATTTACATCTTCAATCATCTACATTCATCTAACATTACATTAAACATATGTTTTTTTATGTTTATACCTAATTGTAAATTATTTGCAAAAAACCAACACATATAAAGTCTAAACCATAGCAAAATAGTCTAACAAAACAATCATTTTTGATCTGAGTAAAATAACTAGAATGCAAAGGTCATGAGTACGCATATAATTTGTCAGCACTGAAATAAAATAGAAAAAAAAAACTGGCAGTGAACACAATTATTGAAAATTACCAAATTCACAATATTCCTGTTTCATTTCAGGGATAGAACCTTTGTTTACTTGTATTTAAGAGCAAAATTGAGATATTAAAAACCACTATGCAGCACGATCTTGCTAATTCAAACTTGAAATTGTCAAAGCTATCCAGATTATCAAATTCTTTGAATTATCAATGCACAACACCACTGTCAAAGCTGTTATTATATTTTATTATTTGAAGATTGAGTCATGTTTTATTAATTTTGCCTTGAAACACATTTTCGTATATTCGCAATATTTTTCTTTATGTCAAAAATGGACTTACCCAAAGAATACTCTGTAGCTAGCTTTAATCTCTCGAATATATTCTTAAGCTACACATTTTTGTTTTAGGCTTAATGTGTTGTTTTGTTTTGTTCAACAACATTATGCCATGGCTTCAGTGGCCACGTGGTCTAAGGTGTTACTCTAGCAATTGTTTAGATTTTCAATGACAGAGATCTTGGTTCGATCCCAGTCAGGTTACTGAGGGTAGTTTTCACTAAATAGTTTCCCACTCTATTCCCCTCCTTTCCTAACCTTACCTTATGTAAAATTATAAGAAACTTAGAACTTGACTCTTTAAATTTTCCATTTTTATTTTCTTATATAAAGTTTTTTTTACTATATATATGATGCATCTTAATGTTTTGTGTGCCCCCAAACCTAAAAAGTTGGTCTAACAATTATGTTTGTCTCTATGTCCTTCCCTGGTGCTGCAACTTAACAGTTTGATGTATTTTGTTCAAACTTGATAGATAAAAGTTATATATAGTTATGCCTCGTGAAGTTTTTTATAACTTTATTCAATCCCTAAAATTAAGGGTAGTTTAATAATGACCAGATTTTTAAAATTCACAAATAGTTCAAATTAGATGTTTTAATATATATATATATACATATATATACATACACACAAAAATCGATTGTTGGTGTTTTACTAATTCCTAATTTTTGGAAATATCTAACTTTTTTAAAATGGCTTTGGAATTATTATTTTTTAAGATATATCTATTCTAAATACATTTTTTTAAGGAAAACTTACAAAGGGGTAGCTAGCTTACTGATAGATGGTTTTTGAAAATGTTGTCACAAATTATAATCAATAGTAGGCCTACCTGAGAAAATATGTATGATTGTGTTGTGCCAATTATTAACCATCACTATTTGTATTTAACTATTATTGAATTAGTTTGTATTGGTTAAAGTGTAAAACCATCTCATACGTTATTGTAGGACAACAACAAGAAGGGGTTGTCTAACAATGTTGAAGGAGAAGGAGTGGGACCAGCTCCTGAGAGGACACTCCAAGAACCTGATGGGAACCACATCCCCCAGCAGCCCCCTTTTCACCCAGAGAGGCAGGCCAATAACGCAAACAACTGGCAGAATGTACCTGCCGGGGTGGTGCCTGTACCATTCGGATATGGGTACAACCAAATGCAGGTAGAATTAGGCTAACGGTAACTACCACCACTCTAGCTAAATGCAAGAGAGTTAAGCTAATCGTAACCACCACCATTTCAGCTAAATGCAGGTAGAACTGAGCTAGTCATAGCCACCACCATTCCAGCTAAGCTAATCATAGACACCACCATTCCAGCTAAGCTAATCATAACTACCACCATTCCAGCTAAATGTAAGAGAATTAAGCTAACTGTAGTAACTATCACCACACTTCACCTAAATGCAGGTGGAACTGAGCTAATCATAAATACCACCATTTCATCTAATCGTAACCACTCCAGCTAGATACAGACACAGCTAACATTTAGTAAGATTGTGAAAGTAAATAACTATTATAAAATATATTTTTTTACATTTAACATTGATAACATATTACTATTTAATAGCTATGATACATATATTTTAGCATCGTGTCTTACAACTCGTTAGGGTTATACACCTATGTAATAATTACTCTAATGGGTTAGAGATTAGGAAGGTTGAATTTAGAGGAAGTGTAACCACATTTGCATGGAATATTAGTGGAAAACTGTTTAGGGGAAAAAAACGTCAGTACACCCAACTGGGATCAAATCCTGATCTCCCCGTCATTGGCAGTTTAGTCTATTGTGATAGTGAAACCTTAGAGCATGCGGCCACTGAAGCAGTTATAGATATCTATTCCATCTATATAAATTAACAATTGCATATCACACAGCCTTATGTATAAATATGTGAAAGTAGATCTATCAACTATTCTAGTTATCAGATAAAGCGCTTTCTATGAAAATTGGTCTGTAACTTTTACAATCACTATTATACTCTAATGGGTGGGCAAGTAGCCAAAGTCAAGGGGCTCTCATTGTGAGCCTTACCGTCAAGGAGGCCAGGTTTCAAATCCGGCCAGGAACACTTGGAAAGTTTTTTCATTAGCTATTGTTTTTACACCCTCTCAACAAATGAATACAGCTGAACTTACTCTCATCATGGATTAAACAATTAATAATGCTTGTGTTGAACGTTCTAGCTATAACAAAAAATACTATACCATTTAATTGTGTGCAAAATTAATCTAGTTTTTAGTACCTTATAAATTTCTGAGAAGTACTATCAGAGTGACAAGAATGAAAAGGGGAGAAATGAGAGGGTGAGAGGAATAGTTAAGGAGGAGCCAGTGCAGGAGAGGATAGAGAAGTCACGACTAAGGTGGGACAGTCATGTGAGGAGAAGGAAGGAGGAAGAGATACCAAAGAAGATGTCGGATATTGAAGTGGGGGACAGGAGGCCAAGAGGAAGACCAAGGAACAGGTGACTGAAGGGAGTGTGGAGGAGAGAGGAGGAGAGGTGGTGGGGTGAAAGGAGACGTTGCAGATGTTTATATTTCAAACAGACCCAGTCAGTGGCTGGAAAGTGTTCATGATGATGATTATGATGATTAGTTCTTTACCCAAATGTAGGTTTAGTTAATCAATTAATTTTAACAACCACTCTAGCGCATAACCCAAACATATAGTAACACACGGTGGGGGGAAAGAACATGTTCTATTGTTCTAATGAATTAGAATATCAACTCACAAGCTATAAATCATTGTAATTAAAGAAATTACCTTAGAAACGAAACCACAATTCAATTATTTTAAATTAGTTTATTAAAACTAAGCTTTGAACTATGAGGAAATATTGACCCTGAGCATAGGACTAATTCTGGATAGATAAGTGGTAGAGCATTGGTGCATTAAGCAAAAGGTCCTGAGCTTGATACCTGTGTTCATGTGTTATTTTTCAACTTATTTAAATCTAAAACTTTTTGGTCTGAATACAAATAGAACTAAGCCACTTGTATGATCTAGAATGGTTTGGTTCATCATTCATTACCTTGGTTCTGCTGGCTTGCTTGAGAACCGTTATCGTTTTCTGTTCTTATTGTTGTTTTGTTAGTTCTTAAAACAAGATAAAAAAAAATCTTAATGCATACTCTACAGTAGAATAATTAAAGTTGACATAAAATAGTTTTAAATTTCCATTACACAAGTTTTTTATAGTAATTAATGTCTACCGGCTCTTTGGACAAAACCTTTTAAATGCCCATATTATAGAAAAATTAAAACAATTAAAACCAAATGGTTTTAGATTAGATTGTATGATTAAGGTGAGTTTAAAATTGACAACCCAGATAGTAAACTGGAACTGATCAAATTTTGGAACCGACCAATTGTTAGTAAAACCCAACCGTCAGACTAAAATATGTAAACAAAGACAGAAAATAATTACAGTTCATCCATAAAGTTCTCGAGAAGTTGAAATGTTATATTTTGAAACTGTGTTCAAAAAAAAAAAAATGAACCCCATATCTTTAAAAAAAAACGCAACTGGAAGATCAGGGTTCGATTCCTGATAATGTTTAATGAGGATGTATTTGCCGAATGGTATCTCATTTCTCCACACAAATGTGGGTACATTTCATTTAATATTTTACCAGCCTTGTATCTAGTATATTAGTATAATTAATGTATGGCTCTAACCCAAACAGACACTAATACACCACAGAAACAAAAGGCAACTAATCTCTCCAGAGACTTATAAATCTGAGACACATTTCTTGTAAACAATATTAGTGAATAAATTGTCTGTTCTTGGCTGATTAAAAAATCAAGAATGCTCTTAGGGCTTATGTAACTATTAGAAACTAGGTATTATTGTGTTAGATACTCCATTTTTTTAGTATGTTATTGAGACTGTCATCTGTAACATTTTGTTCACATTTATATAAAGGTATTAATGAAGGGAATGACTCTGTGTCTTATTGAAGAAAGCCATCCACCCACCGGTGAACAGCCAAGAAAAGCCTGATGGAAGGAACAGTTGGGGTTGGGAGAATCGCGGCTCCTGGCACGGCCCACAGCCTATCCATCGCCCCTACAACGAGGTGGAGTTTCCTCAGCAACAGCAGCAGGACTTTGAGGTGGGTGACAACCCCATGAACCAGGCAGTGAATCACGTGGCCAGAGAACGACACAACCATCTTTTAGATGCACCCCTGGACATCAATAGGCGGCCACAACTGCCAGGGTAGGACATTGTTTTATTGTTACTTATATGCTCACTGCTACCTTATAGAAATAAGTAATTACTACTCTAAAAGAGGTACAACCACTATTCAAAAATTAAAAATTAAAGTTGTTGAGGTGTGTGTGAAGCTTCAAAATTTCAACTTAACTTTGAAAAGGAATAATGGCTACGGCGATTATAAAGGTTTGCCAATAAGAATATTCCCGGCTAAAAACTAATATGTGCTGAATTATTGCCGTTCTTATAACTAATCAATCACAACATAATTATTTTTCAAACATAAAAAAAATTGACAAAATGAAATCAATTTGGCTTCAAAAATACTTCATATATTTTATTCATTTGAAATCATGGACTTTGTTCATCGTATTGACCAGTGTGTAAATATGTGTTACTGTTTTTACTTTTGTTTGTACTCTACCATTTTCTTAATATTCTATCATTTTATTTATCATACATGTACATCTTAAACATCATTAATGCTCTGACTTCTTAGGAGGTCACTATCAAGTTAACAGCTGTGCTCCAGATAATGTTGAATTGTATCAAAATTAATGTTTTTGTTACTATTACAGTATATTTAGAAGTATTATATTTGGAAGAAAGCTTAGGAAAGGTGGATAAAAACATAAAAAAGGGGGACAAACACAATAGGGCCTTTACAATGAAAAGAATAACACAGTTCACACTTTACAATGCTGCCAATGTTCACATCCAATGTCCTTTATTGTTATACCTTTTACATGTTCCTATTTATGTGTTCTATCATTCTTTTCATTTTTCTCCCCTTTTGGGTTTTTTAGTTTTCACTTTTAGGAAGTTGTGTTGCGCATTTCACACTCTTCCCTGATGAGTTCCAATAGAATGAAACCTGGGTCGGGGGATTGGGCGGTGACGATCAATTTTCTTTAAGAGACATCCATTACCTCTAGTGTAAAGTGTGAACTGTGTTCTTCTTTTCATTGTAAAGGCCATATTGTGTTCATCCCCCTTTTATATGTTTCTATCCACCTTTCTTTTCCTAATAGAGTTATATCAATATATTTAGAAGTTAATTCTATAATCTACTATAGTTTGATTTTTTAAACTATTTAAAAACAAGTTTAAAACATATTTTATTCTAAATATCTATTTTATTTCATTCAAAAAAATAAATATTAAAAAACAGTTTGTTTTTAATAGATGATATAAGTTTTAAAATCATATATTTATTCAACCCAAACTCAATATTGCCTTGATACTCGAGAGCTTTATGAAAAGCTTGCTAGAGATTGACTCTGGTTTAAAAACTTGAGCTCGCAGACCCATATGAAAGACTAAACTCATATAAATTGTTTTTTAAATGTGTTGTTAACTTTGATTCATAGCTGTAATCTGTGACATCTCCCAAGGTAAAGATTTGCATGTAAAACATTATTTTTAAAATAATAAGGATAATCAGCACACTTACCTGAGTGGTCCTAGAATATAAATGGTTGAGATAAAAGATTTACATATAAAAAAACAAGCTTGCACTACCACAGGTGTTTGGTATAGTGTCTAAACTAATCGCTGGCTGTTAATTGTTACCGTTAACACTAAGCCATATAGTCCAATCAAGAGCAATAGAAAGAGAAGGAAAATATTATAATAGAACAAACAAATCATTTAACATAACAAACCAAGAACTGGAGATAAATTATAAACTCTCTCTCAGCCAATTAGCTCGCATTAAAGACTTCCAGATCAACAATCTTTTCTACTCACCATAGCCTTTATGCTAGCTTATTTCCTTTAGTGACTAACTTTGAGTCAATCCAAATATTTACCACCATTTTTTTTATCGTTTTTACTAGAGATGGGATGCTCGAATTTTCGAGTCTTATAGTGTTCGAGAAAGTCGAGATTCTTAGAAATCTCAAAAAAACAACTCTAAATACTATTGAATTAATGAAGATCTTATCTTGAAATAACAATTTTAAACAATTGGTAAAAGGAATTATATAGACTTCTATATCTGGGAGATTAACAAAATAACAAAAAAGACAAAAAATGTTATTGGTATAATTAATTTACTAAAAAAGGTTCTATGGGTTGTTTATGATGTAATAGACATGACAAACAAAATCGTATTTGACAGTGGAACTAAGATACGAGCAATATTTTAAATTTGGATTTGAGATTTGATAGAAAATTTAAGATTCATATTAGGAAAATCTAGTATTCGGACCATCTTTATATTTGACTGAAAAGTAGCATTTAAATTCATCTTAGTGATTGTCTTGTGTAAAATATGAAAAACAAGAGAACCTACATTATGGGCGATAAATAAATATTTGAGATTTCATCTTAAAAAACAACAAATTTTTGTTGAAAAACTCACATGCCTCAGTTAAAAAATCACATAGACATTTTCCTACTTTTTATCAAATGTATATAAAAAATCGCAAATCTTTCTCTCCATCAAATGTGCTTTGTATCAGTTTGGCATTTTTAATTTTGTGGCATATCAAAATACATATTTTATATAAGAATATCAATATCAAAAGTGAAGTTGGCCATACAAACCATTGGTAAAACAAATTTACAAAGGAAACTATAAATGCCCAGATTTTCAACACTTATAAACAACACTAGATAAATAAAACAAACAACATTCGCCATATGATATTTTTTTTCATCTTGAGATAAACTGTTAATTAAAATATTTTCTTCTAAACCTTTAAAGTTGCTTAAAAAATTTTTTTTTTCTATATATTTAAATTATTAGCTAGTAAAAAGGACATATTGATAAAAAGATAGATACATCCCACCCTCCCGGATTTATTTAACTTCCCCCTGGTATTATTCAGTAGGAAGATATATCACACTTAAAATATTTTTTAAATAGCTTGTAGAATTTTTAACTTTCAAAAAGTTTATAGATAAGGTTCACTCTAACTAATTTTTAAGGGCGTCCATTTTTCAAAGATTAGCTGGGTGAATTCACCAGATCCTACCCTTTAGCTTGTGAAACAAGCTTTTTATTTTAAACTTATTTTGCTAATTCATCCATACCCAACCCCATACCTGTACAAATATTACTCTGCCTCCACTAGGTGTAATACATTTGTTTATGTGGTACTATTTAACTTTTATATTCTCTATTTGTGGCTGAGCACACATTTAAAAGTAACAAACTGTACTGATTCAAACCTTATAAATAAATACTTTATCGCGCCTCTATCTAAATATGGAAACATTTACTTATAACGTGTAAGCTATGTGAGATAAAATATTTAAGGATGGTACCCTTAGATCCTCAAATCCATCGAATTCTTAGGGATATTTGAGAATATTTAGAATTTGAGCATCTACCCCCTTTTTTTTCCCCTAAATATTTATTTAGAGCTTTAATAATACTTATTGGTGGTTCAAAACTAAATATAATTATAGGATGAACTTAACAAGCAGGCCCCAGACCAGTAATTTAATACTTAACCGAATGTATGAATGTTATAATGAATGTATTACAAGAAAGAATGTTAACTTCTAGCTGTCAGTTAAGCTACTTCTGACTCAAATTAGATCGTACAAACTCATAGTGATGTGTTTTTTTTTAAAGTAATTTTTTTATGCTGCACAAGGATAGTGACATTGAAGGTAGGCTTGTCCAAGCCCGAATATCGTGAGATTCATTAGACCTGACGATTGCAGTCCCCGCACAGAGAACTGACAAGCACTGTGCTCTAACTTGTAGCAGGCATGGTGGTAATCTCGTCGGAGCAGCAGCGGGCCAGCCTGAGGAGGAAGAAGAGAAAGAGATACCTCGTCAAGTGCACAACCCATACCAATACAACGGAGACTATGAGAAGGAGGAGCAGAAAGGTGACCTTCAATTAGAGGAGGGGGAGGAAGATGGTATGAGATGAGGCCTAGCATCTGCGCATGCTCCTTTGCAAGCATGCTGTGTTTGGTTCTATCCACATGCTTGTTTTTTTTCACTGTGACTCGCCACTCATTCGAGTTGTACATATATGTACTAATTATGCTACATAATGTTTTAGGGGAGGAAAGGTCTAACTAACAGGAAGTGTACCCACACTTGTGTGGAGAGAGATTGGGACGCTTTATACGAAAAACCACCCTCAATACACCCAACCGTTAGTCGAACCCCTATCTCCCTGACAGTCCAGTCTTAACACAAAAGTGACGCATGAGACCATACGGCTATCTATGCAGGTTTTTCGGAAGTTGAATCTCACATTACCACTATGCTGAACAATTGTGGATTATTATCATTATTTATCATATTACGTGAGTTGCGCTCATGACTTTGAAACAAATAATTTTAGGAAAAATTTCAAATAAAAATAAACTCTCAAACTAGCATTTGTTCAAACCCTCACAGGTATTGCAAAGAACCACAAAAGATCTTCATTTATATAGCTTTATTAAATTGTTTACCATAATTCTCGAAAATATATATATTTTTCATGTATAGTATTAAAAGTCTGTGTTAAGCATGCTTATGCATGCTTGAAGTGTGTTCATTCCATATGCTTTTAGTAGTTGTGTTGTTAACTCTATTCATATAATACCGGGAAATTAATAGGAAAATAGGATCTGGCGAGTATTTCTACCTTCATTGAATCGGTCATTTCGAAAATGTAAATTTTACAAGAGAGGTAAAAAAAGTTTGTAAAAGGCCAACTTCATAAATATGACCTTTTTGAAAGGAATGCTCACAAATATACTATATATCTATAAGGAAAACCTCTTTTCACTTTATGAGGTAATTGTATAATATATAGAAGAATGTAAAGAAAAGTTGGATAGAATCACACAAAAAGGACATAATTTTTCTACTCTTAGCACTACACCAATTAAATCTTAAGTTATGGCATGCAGCTCAACATTGAGAGACCAATATTGAAAATACAAAGTTGATGAGGATTTCAAAAAACGAAGAACCACTGAAAATCAAAATTGGAAACCAAGAGTTGGAAAGCATAGATCAGTTCAAGTACCTGGGAAGTTTGTTGACAAAGAATAAATACTGCACCAAGGAAATTAGATCGCGGTTCGCCATGGCCACGGAAGCTTTCAACAAGAATAGGTTACTTACTACTGACCAGCAAGTTGAGTTTGGAACTGAGGAAGAAACTGATGAAATGCTACATTTGGAGCATATGGAGCAGAAACTTGGACTCTCATGGGGATGGAAAAGAAATACTAGGAGAACTTTGAAAATGTGGTGCTGCAGAAAACTTGAGAAAATCAGGTGGACAGACAGGGTGACAAATGGAGAAGTCGTGAGAAGAGAACCATTTTGGATGTGATTCTTAGGTACAAAGCAAACTGGATCGGACACCTCATTAGGAGAAAATGTGTTCTGGATGACATCATAGAAGGCAAGATAGAGGACAAGAGTAGCTTAGGAAGGAGGAGGATTCAAATATTGGATGACCTTAAGGAAAGAAGAAAATTCTGGGAGCTGAAGGAGGTGGCAGAGGACAAAGTGCATTAGCGGTATAAGTTCACTGACAGAACGAATGGACCTGTCGTAAGACAGAACACTTAATGGTAGGGAAAATGTATTACCCGCTTTTAATTTTTTTTTTAAACTCCACTCATTTTATCTACCATAAAATGAGATGACGCTTCTTCAAATACATAATATATATTCTTTAGAGCATAGTTATCCTCTTTATCTGAAGAAGTTGCCTGTGGTAATGAAAGCCTCTTTTTAAAATGTGTATTTGTGTCCGTTAGTGTTTAGTGTTTTATCTCAACAAATTATACTCCAGCATCTATCAATCAGTTAAGTTTGATAGCTATTCCTCCCACTTTGGATTATCATTGATGCCATTGCTAGATTTTTCAAATATCCTTAATTATTACCAGCAATGCCATTCCTGTGACTTAGGATTACTGTGTCTAAACATAAATTTAGAGAACACCGTTTCTATATGGTAGGCCATATACTGGGACATAATAGTTTGACAAAGATAATTATAAAAAGAGATGTGAACAGGGGAAATTCAAGAGGGAGACCAAGACTGGAGTGGATGAATCAGACAGCGAACGATGTTAACAAAAGACGGTACAAAGATGTAAAAAAAATTGGTCCAGGTTAGACAAAAGTGGTACAGCAAACCATTAACAAGATTGGTGACCTAATGATTATGATGATGGTTCATCTACTGATGATTCTGAAAGGTTTATCTAATTTTTATAGACATATTTGTCCTGGTATTTATTCAGTAAACATCTATCTACCAGAGCTCCATGAAAATCTGTGCTAGGATAATTTCACTACCTTGATCAAGGGATTGATAACTAATGATCATTTTTCTTCCCGAGAGCCCCATTACCTCTTTGTGTAGTGGCAACAGTGGGAAGTGTAGTCTTTGTTTGTTCCTATAATGTTTATCTTTACCTTCTTCCACATTTAACGTAAAGTTTGAATCTGAATTTTTGTATAGCTATTATGGTGCTTATTGGTGGCTTAGCCCCGACATAATCCCTGAACAATCATAACCAGATTTTAGATGATCAACATAATGCTTAACTGACTACATTATAGCAAAGAAATGTAACCATTAGGTATGAATTTTGTCTTTACCAACTAAAGAGTTTATATGATCAAAATTGTAATTGAAAATTAATCACACCCAAGTTATAAAGTTAACTTCAGATACTTAAATCACAAGGTGAGTTTGTGCGATTGACTTGGTTACATCCTGGTATTGAGTGTTATCGACCAAGTGGTTCTGACCAAGTTTAAATGTGAAAACGATTTTTAGAGTTGACATTTATAAACAAAAATGACGACGGAGTGAGATTTGATTTGATATATAGTGGCTATAAGTGAATTAGAATGTAATGACGCTGACGTTTTATCCATAAGGATAATTGAGCTATGTATCAAATCTAACACACACCAAAATTCACTCTTGCTATTATACACAAAACTTTGTGAATTCTATTTTCAGCCTACTTTTTACAGCAACCAGAGGATTCATTTGTACAACAATGATGATTTTCATAATTAATAAACACATTTTCACACAAAACCTTTTACAAAAGGTATTCTGGTAGAGGCCTGTACTACGATAAGAACAATTAATAAAATTAAGTATATTAATGGATTAGCATTAATAATATAAACTTTGGGTTTAATTTAGTGTTCATCTAAAAACGAGAAAAATCAAATTATGTGTTTGTATCTACTTTTTGCGGATGTTCTCACAAAAACCACGGGGTTTGGCTAGTTGGCCTCTAGTAAATAAATCCCTATTTTATTTTATTCATAAATGAACATAAGTAAAGAGCAAATAGTAATAATTATAATGAATAGTTAACACAAATACAGCACATAATATTTGTTTTTTAAAAATCTAAAACTTAACTGAAAAGAACGAATGATATAATTAGTCCTGAATGATACAGTATTTATAAACTCATATTGTAGTTTAAAATATAAGCTATAGACTCTACTTACCGTCATTTTTTCCAACTAATATTCAATCTCCATCATCTTAACTAAATAATCTCCCATCTTCCTTCACAACAAAACTATATTCATGAAAATCCATCATTGAAGTCTTATTAGTTTAAAATTGGTGCACAGATTCTAAACTCATTGGTAATAACCATACTGTTTAGTCTGGTCAAGAAAGGCATTACCAAACCGAACTCTGGTATCGTCATTGTCTTAAACATTTTGTTAACATCGATACGAGGTCAACCATAAAAACATGCCAATATTCTCTAATATGCAATATTTGAAGGTAAAATAAAGATACAAATTCGAGAAGAATTATATTCAACCTCAATTTTCTTATTTCTAACAATCAGCTTACTTTTCTTATTCCTACCAATTAGCTTACTTTTCTTATTCCTACCAATTAGCTTACTTTTCTTAGTTCTACCAATTAGATTATCTTTCTCTTTAACATGTTTAAAAATGAGGTGGCCCAATGGCTAGATAATTTTATAATAAAGGAAAGTGATAACACTAAAGAAAAAGGAAAAATAAACTATTAAGAGTAAATTTGATGAAGAAAGCCCACCTAGGGAAAGAGGAAAAATGTGGGAAGAATCCAATGCACAAAGGTGACATCTTCCTTTCTTCTGTCTTCTATAGTAGAAGTAGTCACACACACATTTTAACACAAATA
>CABFVX010000002.1:426078-442920 GCA_902151425.1 Timema shepardi | reverse complement strand
TGTGTGTGACTACTTCTACTATAGAAGACAGAAGAAAGGAAGAAGATGTCACCTTTGTGCATTGGATTCTTCCCACATTTTTCCTCTTTCCCTAGGTGGGCTTTCTTCATCAAATTTACTCTTAATAGTTTATTTTTCCTTTTTCTTTAGTGTTATCACTTTCCTTTATTATAAAACTTTCTCTTTAACAGCCATACACATTACGTTCAACATCATTAGGCTTGGTTCTGTTTTGAGTATAAACCTGCAACATAAGAAATATATTTCATTAATGGTTAATATATATTTATTTTGTTTTAGAGGATGATGACGTTGATCAGATCGACTACGGCAATGAAGGAGGCGGTGCCGCAAAGCCTAAGCATTTGATACCAAAACCTAACATTGTACATGACAGTAGGCGGGAAAGTGTCATGGTGAATCCACACTGAAGAAATAAATATAATAAGGTTGTTAACGTTAAATTATAAAGTTACATAAAGACTATATGAAGCAGTGAATTTAAAAACCTTTGTGTCTGAGAAGTGTTTTTAATTCATTGTATTATTTTTTTGGTGTGAAAACTGTGCCCACAAGCAGGTAAGAACAATTTATTGTTACTATTTACAAGTTATATTTAAATACAGTAAACTCTTCATAGTTCATACGATATCCAGTTTACGACTTATATCTACCGTACGTCCTGGAATTTTTTTATCTTCATTTTATAACTGCACAGAAGTAGGCTTCCAAGCTAATTGTGAAGTTTCTATAGGACGCTTTTGGCTCGTGTAATCTTGTGATTTAAACAACACACAGCTAAATGCTGAGGTGGGGTGATTTGGTTATAACTTAACGCTGACTGAAGGTGAGACCAGATACCATATGCTGAGTATGTAGTATGGTGAGGAGGAATATAATCTCCTAACTAAACAGACTTTTCAAACTATTTTTATAAACAAACCTGTTTATTAAGGAAATGTAACTTTGTGATGTGATGGGAGATTACATTTACTATTAAAATGGAATATTTGGAATTTTCATATAACCGTGCAAATCCTTTCTTTCATTAACTGGATAGCCAAGAGTCTACTGTAAATTATGAATTCCAACTAAAAACACCGCAATAAGTCAACTCCATGAAACAATTTGTGTGATTTATCAAAAATAATATCTGTTTTTAAAACTAAGATGTTAGTACTTTTGTACTGGGTTTTCAGACATATTCTTCTGAGCACTCAAATTGATAATACATGATTTAAATATTATATTTGTTTTATTATATTTTTTCTTGTATAAACAGTAAAACCTTGAAATAATATTTATTGTTTCTGAAGCATAATATGTATCTGTGTAAGTATTATGTTCTGACGAACTTTCAAATGTGGTTAACCCCCACAAAGGTGAACTGCAGGGTTCTCATCCTTTCATCTCTTAATTAGTTTTGTATACAACTCTTTAAGCAAAACCTATTTTAACTTTTTATGTGTATAATTTTATACACTGAAAAAGATACATAAGGTGGTAAGAATCGAACACAATGTGGTTTGCACAATAAATAGAAAAAAAATTACACTTTTGCACAACTGTCACTAAACAACCTCTTGTTTTATATATACATATATGTTATGTTATTTTTTATCAGGCTTTCTTATTCATCCTTAAAAGAGTCCAAGTAGAACAAAACCTAGATCATAGCATTAGACTGTAATGACAAATTTGTCCAGTAGCATCAATTTCAAATGTGCTATGCTAGCTACCTAATAAGTTCCAGAATTTTAAGTTATTCTTTAAAACAAACAAAATTTCTCACCTAAGCATTAACACAAAAATGAAATAATTTGTTCGTCACATGCTAACAAACCAAATTGCCTAGTAGTTTAATTCTGCTAACAAGACAACTGTTTGATTTTATTAGCACAGTTATACACTGCCACAAATAATACCTTAAACATTTAATACTGGAAAAATAATATATATTCAAAATAGTATGTTTAGTTGCTGAGATCACTTTTTTTTTAAATCATCATTCGGTAAGAAAAATGATAAGAAGGTTAAGTGAAGAAACATTTTAAATTGTTTCTGGAGGTCCGGAAAAAGTAAGGAAGTTTTATGGAGGTTTTTTTTATTCTTTTTTAACATGCCAGACCTGTAACAGCCTGTTTTTCAGTAAAGATATGCAAGACTTGAAAATATTTTATTGAGATGAAAGAAAAAAAATCTTGATCTCGTCTTGAAAGTTATAAATTTATCTTGAAAATTATGGAAAAACAAATAACTGCCCTAAGAAATTTATAGACCAAACCAAGAATTTATTATTTCTAATAATACCGTACAGACCCCAAAACATGCATCACTTTTCTCCTAAAATTAGTCGTTATTAAGAAATGTTTTGGTTATAAATTATATACATTGCATCTATCCCCATTTTATTAATCGTATTTAAAATGTTTGAGTTATATCTTGGCATATAACCCAAATGGGTAGTAAGACGTGAGACAAAAAAAATATATATTTTTAGTGTTTGAATGAACTAAAATATCATCCAAAGCAAGCGCCAGCCCAAATGTTGAAAATAACTTTATAAACTATTAGAGATGTCACGATACCTATTTTTCTCGATTCCGATTCTTGAACATTTCCTTTTTCATTATTTTTCCAAGCATTATTGCACGAACTTGTTACCCTACTACCCCCTCAATGCGAAACTTGGACTTGATCATTACAACACATGTCGCTTGGAACTTTAATCTCACAACCTATAGATATTTATTAAACACACTAAAATTCTTCAAAACTGAGAATCAAACCAAGAATTCAAATAAACTTAAAATAAATACAATAAATTGCAGATTTTATAACAGAAATAAGGACACATTTCACATGTTACAAAAATATTAAATAACTGATCCTACGTACATTAGTTTGTCAGAAATTAGTGATGAAGTTTTGGCAATGATGTATCAATAATCTTGTGAATTAAAATAAATATCACGATATTTTGCTTCATTTTTATTAACTACGTTGATTTTTGTTGTTTTGATTAAACTTTTCTTATTCAAAGAGCTAAATAAAACATTTAAAATTGAAAAGCAACAAAGAATATAATTACAGGAAAGTAGCTGTTTTAATTTGTTAAGAATATTGTCGCTATTGATGTACTTGTGATATATCAATTAATGAGATATATATCGGTATATTACAGAAAATTGCCAAACCTAGTCTACGTATTATATATTTATTGTTTGTTTAAAATCAATTCATGTATTCTGAGAGTCTCACTTAACCATTAGTATTTTTTTTAATGTTTTAAAGTTGTTAGTTTTTACCTCTTGTTACTGTCATAATGTCAAGTCTTGTTATATTTGGGCCACTATGGTATAGTTACAATTTGCTGGCATTTAAGTGAAACGGAAACTAAACTAATATAATAGATATTCGATTATCACCTATTTTTTTATTATTTTTTTAAAGTTGCCAGTTTTATTGAGAGCCGATAATCGAAGTAGCAAGAATTGTAATATTAAGATCGATTCTCGATTCTTTCGATACCAGTAAGAATCGAGTTTTACAGCCCTATAAACTATATATTTACTTAAGTAAACATAATTTGAATGTTTATACTTTTAAAGCAAGTTGTCTCGTTCTCATGTCTCTATTATTTTTTTTCATACACTCTTCTCGAAAAAGTGGTTCTTGCACATCACTATGTTATTGTGAATGTGAACACTAGCATGAGTAAACAGTATCTTTTAGCAAATTAATATACTTGGTTTTATTTTTTGTTTTGCGAAATAAACAAAAGAAGTACAGAAATCAAATATAAATCATTATTTGAGTTAAAATTTTTTGCAATTTTTTTTAGGAATAATAAATAACATCAATAAAATATGAGCTTAGCTAAACTTATAATAGTGAATAAAGAATGTAAAGCAAATTATTTGTCAGCAAGAGTTTTTTTAATGATCAATTACACTTTCCTGTAGAGAATGCTTCTTTTGCTAAAACTAATTATGGTGTGGCCGAAATTTTATCATCGGTGAAATGTGGGATTTCCCTTTCACATTGATAAATTAACAGCCGGGGACTGGATGTTGCGCCTGTCCTAGTCTTAAGTTAGATTATAGGGCATATGAAGCTACAACAGGCCTAGCAAGCTGGTGGTGGAAAATAATTGCTTGAATAAAAAACTTACTAGGCCATAGGCTGTAAACAGTAATGGTTAGAAAAAAATTAAATCGTTAAATTTTCCTTGATATCAACGCTTTGAAAATAAACAGAAATATCATTACATTTTTAGATATTTGATGTTTAATCCCCGATGTTTTTTCATAATGACCTTGAATGGTTTCACTGTGGTGCAGCTTATAAGATAAGGCCATGCTAAAATTAGTTCAGGGAAACCTGCTACCTTCCAGGGTAAATAAAGTGTACACGACAAGAAAAAATAACTATCCATGGAAGTATTTTCTGTTTTATTGTATTTTTAAAATAGCATTAATGCAGGCATTTAAAAATTAGTTATATTGGAACTCTCAAGCTGACAAAATTATCTCAGAAAAAAAAAGATGAAATTTTCCCTTAGTTTTAAATCATTTTAACTATAATCTTATACCCGCGTCAGTGGCCCTATGGTCTAAGGCGTCTCTCTCACAATAGACTAGACTTCCAATGACGGGGAGATTGGGGTTATATCCTGGTTGGGTGTACTGAGGTTTTTTTCTTAAATGGTTTTCCACTCTCCCTCCATGCAAATGCAGGTACAATGCCTATAAATTAAACCTTTCTCATTCCTAACACATTAGAGTAATTAATATATAGGTGTATAACCCAAACAGGTAGTAATATACGGTGCTAAAAAAACATTTACTAGATATATTGTTTATTTGCAAAATTAATTCTTATTTTTTACTGACACTTTCTTTGCCATTGTGTTACTGACCTTTTTATTACTATTTATTTTAAACACTTTTATTAAGGGGTACTATGGAGACTTGTTGAGTTCTAAAATAAAGTTCTAAAATCTATTTTCTATTTTTTTATGTAAATAAAATAGATATTTTACATGTATAATCCAATTTTCCTAGCAAGGGCCCTATAACAGGAAAGTTACAAGATCTACTTTCACACATACATACATCACGTTATAGGATTTGCAGCTGTCACTTTTGATAGACATTATTAATAATTATAAATTAACACCATAAAATAGTAAAATGTTATCGATGTTGACCTGATTGTTTGTTTTTTTCCTTTAAAGGCCCTTCCTATAAAAATTAGACTGTATTTAATCTTACCTAGAGCATTTATAGTATTAGTTCAAAGACTGTATATTTTTTCATTGTAACAAATTTTTAAGTTATCTAAATTTTGTTGAAAACCACTTATTGTGTTAGATAACTAAAGTGTGATTACTAATGCTTGTAATTGAGGCACTAAAATAACTGTAGGCAATATTAATCAAACTGTAAATAGTACCGCATTATAGACTCCAGATTTTTACAAGTTCATTGTTGCAATGTAGAGAATGTTTGTGCATATTTCTTATTTTTTATGAAAAGATATATTTCAATGAAGGGATACTGTAAAAATCAATTATTATTTTTTAAGTTTTGAAAAGTGAAAACATTGAAATATAGTTGTGAATAAATCAATGATCCTGTTTTCAAATATAAAAATTGACTTAATATTGGTTGTAAACTATCAGTTATAACAGTCCATACAATTTAACTTGTTTACCTATTGTGACTTAAAATAAAATTTTACTCACCAAAATCCACCCTCACTGCTGTAACAAAAGATAAAAGAATAATTTATAAAATATTTGTCCTTAAAACCAACTTGGGTTGTTGCCAGGGCAAGTCCGACTTGCCGAGACTGTACTAGTGGACTCATTATGCATATGACGAACCACACACAAATTATTGTAATTAAATTATCTATGTTTACTGCTTTAGAAGGCAAGTATGATATTGAATGGGAGGAAACAGTTTCCTAGTACAGTCCTTTCAAGCATTAATTGGCTTGGAAACAGCCCACTAGCCACCTATACTCAAAACAATAACATTTTACCACATATTTTTGTTTGTACCTTTTCCCCTTAGTTTTATCTCTTCCTTTTATTGAACATTTTCCGCTGTATTTATCCAAATAAATACAATGGTCCTGAAAGCTAAAAAAAAAATTCAAGAACTTTTTCTGGTTGGTGAAGATGGGAACGCTATCTTACAGTTACTTTATTATATTTAATTCTTAAGTTAAGTACAGTAAAATTAGAGTTGGTATGCTAAAATATTTGAATCCTATGGTATTCGAGAGATTACATATTAAAAAAATCTTAAATACATAGGTCATTTACTTGAAATCATTTATATTTGCAATTGTTAGAATGTGCGATTATTTGCAATCTATTATATGAAATACATTTTTCTGTGCAAAATTAAAAACTGGTGTAACTGCTACTAGTTTGGCATTAAGTATGATGCATAGTGCTCATGGTAAACTGTATTTTATCTTATGGTTTTAACAGAAGTTTAAGATTGGCAAAGTCAGCAAAAATGTGAAATAGATAGAAGGGACATCAAAACAAGCTGTGGATATTGAATGGTGGTCAAAACTAGTTGTCGATATTGAAGGAATATCATAACTAGCGGTGATTTTGAATGGTGGTCAAAACTAGCCATGGATATTGGAGGGTGGTCATAATTAGTTGTGGATATTGAAGGGTTATCAAAACTATCTGTGAATATTGAAGGTTAGGTTATCAAAACAAGCTGTGGATATTCAACGAATATCCTAATTAGCTGTGGATATTGAAGAGTTGTCAAAGGTAGTTGTGGATATTCAAGGGTTGTCAACACCTTATACATACAGCGAGAGTTAGCAATGAAGGATAAAACTTGTTCTCACAATTTTTCTTTGTACTTTCTTCCTTTGTTTTTCTATATATTCTCCTTCACCAAACCAAACTTTAGGTGGGAAGGAATAGCAACAATAAGATGTCCAAAGAATATACTAAGGGTAATATAAGCATATTAATGGAGTGGATGAGGGAAGACAAGGCTGCGTGCAACACACCTGTAAAAGCGAGAGAAAAAACAGTTTTTTTGTCTGTGAAAAAACTAGAAACGACAAGGTATTTCACAAAAAACATAAAATATGATTCTATATTTTAGAATTTGTTACACTTAACTGCAAGATTTAAAATAGCATGTCCTTGCATTGGCAAAATAAGCATAATTATTCAATCACATTTATCTCCTTCCCCCCTTTTGTCTTCTCCTTGAAACTTTGTGTAGGGTAATGACGTGACTTAACAATAGTCAATAAAAACTTAATTTTTTACAATGAAAGTGCCAGCTAAAATAACAATTCTTTCTAGAAGATCTTGAAAACAAATGGAATTTTGAATTAAGAAAATAGTGACAATACTGGTAAATTTCTTAAGATGATTGAAAAAAAAAAGTTGAAGCAGTAAAACATTTAAGAAATAATCATCATCTTGTAACTGCTTCCAGTCGCCCCTGGTCAACTTCTTTAAACTCCTCTGACTTCCTTTGTTCTTCTATCATTCTTCTTCCCTCACGGACATTCTTGCAACTTTGTTCTTTTCCCTTCTTTCTTGGTGTCTCTTGCAGCCTTTTCCTCCATTGTCCATGGTTCTGTTGTACACGTAACTATGGGTACAAAGTATGCCCTATAACACTGCTTTACACCCCAAAGGCACATCTCTTGTTTATAACAGGTATTTCGCGCACCTGTGAATCACCATCTTATCTCATTAAATTTTGTTTCCTCCCACCCTTCACACCAATTACTCTTCCAAGATACTTTACACTATATACATCTTCCACATCTACTCCATCTAGCTGTATAGTTTTTAAAAGTAGTTTTCTCGTTATTTGGCAAAGCCAACACTTTATTTTTTGTAACACTAAATTTAATTTCACCCTCTTTTGACTCACTCATTTCATTCTTATACATATTCCTATATTTTCTCTTCCTTTTCTCCCCATGCCATAAAGTCATCAGCAAGTATCATTGCTTTAATTCTCTCCTTCCTCGGCTTCCTCACCTCTCTATTCATAACCGGAGGTGTATAATTTGAATGAGTAGTGAAACACAGTGGCCTTACATCCATTCATCCATTACTGTTTACAGCTAATGGTTTGGGTCACTTTTTTTATTCAAGCCATGTATTTTTCCACTACTGGTTCGCTAGACCTGTCGTAGCTTCATACGCCTTATAATCTAACTTAAGACTAGGACAAAAACATCCAGACCCCAGTTGTTAATTTATCAATGTGAAAGGGAAAACCCCAATTCACTAATGATAAATTGGTCGGCCATACCGGGAATCAAACTCGAGTCCCTTAACTCAGTAGACAGACACACTGATAGAATTTTCCCTTGACTTTATTTCTTAATTGTAACCACTCACTAATGCCTGGTTTGGCCTCCCATTTCCTCACACCGCCCACTCCCGCTTAGGGTGCACCACTGATATACAGTTAGTCAATTTTTGAAACAAAATTTAGGGTTGTTTTAAATATTATTTGTAGGTAACATAAAACAAATCACAAGTCCTAGACTAAATAGTTAAACTAGACAATAAAAACTTCAAGACAATACAAAACTCGTTGAGGAAATTGATATTTTTCAGTGTTCCAGTTTTATAGTTTATTTTTTACACCATATATATAAAGTCCCCTTTTAAGCAACATCACAGATGTTAAAATTCTTATATAATAACACACAATGTGCTTGTTATTTATATTTTCTGTGGTACTTACTAAAAATAACTGTTTATTTTATTCTTTTGTAATAATGTAGACAATTTCTGGTCCAAATGAATGAAGTTAATAGTTTGACAAGAAATAAATGCAGAAAAGTTAATATTGTGTCATTTTTAATGCAGGTGTGCTTGGAAATGTAACCAACACACAGTATTGTTGGGGAAAAAAGTATTATATTTATATGATATAAAATATAAATAAAGTTTCAAACAGGAGAAGCACATAGATAGCTTTGGTTGGGAGAGAGGGAAAAAAAATATTACATTAGTAATGAATATGCACTTAACAAAATATTAGGCAAGCTTTGCTCAGATCCAACCCTTGTTCTATAATATAAATATACTTTTTAGGGGAACCTAATAAGTAGTAAAATAAAACTTCTTGAATAGCGAGCTGCTAAAATATAGTTTGGGTATGCCTCTATTTCCCCCCCTTACCCTTAACAGGTTTTCTTTTGTTTACAGTGTTCACTTGTATTTTTACTTATATCCTGTAGCAAATTTGTTTTTGAACACTTTATTTGGCTAGTGGCTAAATGTCAAGCATCCTTATGTCTAAGATCTTCTGATATTGGGTTCAAATCCACTAGTCACCACTTTTATTAAGTTTACTTGCTTGTTGAATCAATTATTCCTTCCATCATTAATTTCATTCTATTTCAATAATGATAGCACAACTTGCATTTAGTTTATGATAATTATTGAAAATAAGTTATGGATTGCATATTTTTTCTTATTAAGTCATTTGCTTTCATTCATTTACTTTGTGCATTTATTAGTTTTAAGAATAGTATTGTAATGCATATTTTAATATTTTGTTCCTTATATTTGTGCCAAAATGTTCTTCCTAAAAATTATTGACTAATAGCCTTTTATAGATTTTATTTTAATTAAATCTTGTTTGTAAAATACAATTCTTTTTAATATGCAGGGATGGAAAGTATAGTTTTCTGGTTGAAAAATCATCATCGAATTAAACTAAACAAAATGATTTTTCTGGATGGTTTTTAAAATCACTCCCAAGGCCCAAGTAGTTGTAAGGTTAGCTGCTTTCTTGTTTGTCCATACATAAAATGGGAGAAAGTTGCCAAATATAATAATTTTAAGAGGTCAATTTATATTTTTAAATCATGGAGGATAGGGCGAGTTTTCAATTTTATGTGCCCAAAAGCAAATTTAAATTGTTAGAGAATACTTTTTTATTTCAAGCTTATATATTTTAGTACAGTTAAAAATAACTTTACTGATCCTCAAAGCAACTCCTAAAACAATTATACACTAGAACTCTTTTAATTTGAAGTCCAAGGGATATCTAAAAAAATATTAAAATATCCAAAATACAAATGAACTGTTTTTTAAAGTATTCAAGCAGCTGATACACAATAAATCAATACCTCAAAATATGCTATATATAACCACACATTTGATACATGCCATATAAAACACACAGTATATACATTCATGAAAAAACTAACAAAGGATAGGACTTTGAATCATAAAAAAAATCTAAAATTCGGATTAAATGTAATTTTTTACCTTTGATTTAACCCTTTTAGTGCGACGAGCCAGTCTGATCAGCTCCGCCTACTACCATTAAAAGTGCCAGAGCCGATGAGGTCGATGCTCCAGATCTGAGCTAGTTCTCGCTTTATCTGATATATAGTGTAGTAGTGTCATATATCACTGGAAAGAGAACATTTCCCTCTATTATTTTATATAAGGTTGGCAACAAAAATCAACCGTAAATAGTTATTGGAACTGGGAGTTTAGTACATTTACAATGGGACGGTCACATACTCAATGAGCTAAGTGCAAAACATATTTACATATGATATGCATGGAAAAACATAAGTGTGGCTCACATTCATACTGATGTAAATAGTTTTTTCAACAGTTTTCATATGTACGGGTTAAATTGATCTGAGTTTAGAAAAATATACTATTCAGATTTTCATGTTATGTCGTTAGAATGAAAAGATTTCTTTACCAATGTAAGTAAATAAGCGAAATGACTTTATAAATGTATATAATATTTTTTTTTAATATGAAACTATTCACTATAAAAGGTTTTTTGAAAACCACATTCATTATGTGTAGACCTAAATATTTATTCATGAGATAAGCATTATAATAAATCTTGCTGTAAGGTAAGCAATAACAGGCCAAAAATATTGGATGTAGGATATCAAATAAATATTTCTGTAATTACTATTTATAATCTCATATATATTTAAAACTTCATTTTCTTGTATAAAACTAAATGCACTACAACAAAATAATATTGAAATGTATATATAATATTTTTTTAAATATGTTAATTAGCATTAGTTTTGAAAAAGAATTGAAAATAAAAAATAATTAAAATTTAGAAATTAAATAATTTTAATTACATTGTATTAATTTATTATTATTAAAGAACAGTAAGTGCAGATTAAAATGATAGAAAAATCAAAATAATCGCTTCGTAAATAAAGGTGTGCGTGAATTCTGGAACAGGCGTGGCACTAAAAGGGTTTTTTAATAGAAATTTCATGGGGAATTAAGATAAGCTCAAATAATCCAATTTTTCAAATTAACCAATGTCGAATTAGCCAGATCCTACTATATTTGGAAGAAGGTAGCTTCTTCCAAATATAATACAGTTACCTCATAAAGTGAAAAAAGGTTTTCATCATAGAGATGTATCATGTATATTTAAGCCAATGTCCATTTCCTGTGTTTGTCCTTCATGTTATTCTTTTACACGTTTCTGTCTAAGTGTGGTATGATTCTTTCCAAACTTCATTTTTCTCCCCTCTTGTGTTTTTTAGTTTGCTTTTTTAGAAAGTTCTGTTGTGCGTTTCACACTTCCTTTTGATGAGTTCCGATAGAATGAAACCTATGTCAGGGGACTTGGCGGTAACAATGGAATTTCTTCAAGAGAGAGCCATTATTACCTCTCTGTCCAGTGGCAGCAATGTAAAGTGTGGACTGTGTTGTTTTTTCCTTGTAGAAGCCATATTGTTTTTGTTCCTTTTATATGTTTGTGTTAGCAATGCATTTTTACTACAACGAAGTAGTTAACATATATGTATTTAATAGAACAATGCAGTCTTTGAATTTAGTCTTGTTTGTTTGGTAATTGAAAATTCCCTGCAAATGTTAGCTATTGTGACACCACACTTTCTATTTATTTATTTTTTCAATGATTTTTAGTTGTGGTACTTAAACTAAGATAATTTAGTTTTTTTGGTGGTACCATTGTAAACGGGCCCAGTACAGTAAAGATGCCAAAATAAATACACCTAAAATACTAAGCCACAACTATATACACACTTCTCAAAGTACTGAACACAAAACAAACATAATGCTCCAGGAATATAAAATAAACAAAGCAGCAGACCAACTTAATGTAACAAATGGGGATAAAGAAGCATTTCTGCTGACACAAATCCTTGGATTTTATGAACTTGTTGACATTAACCATGTAATCGCAAATGACATAAGCTCTTTGGTTAGTCCCAAGTACATAAAATTGAGGGTATACTGTATTTGTTAAAATAAAAACTATAAATTTATCATGTGCTGTGTTTTATCTAGACCAGTGATTCTCAACCTTTTTGGTAGATAATCAAATCACCCCACACCCCATACTTTTGGGATGGTTACTAAACTTTTTTTTCTAAGTTTTGTTTTATTAGTTAATATTTTATTTAGTACAAAAATCAACCTAACCCTGGCAGGTGCTACCAAAGAAATTACTAAAAATTAGTGTGATGATTAGCATTGCAATGACTGTAATGTTAACTGAAGATGATGAGAGATAAGAATAATTGGGTGGCCAAAAATTAGGTTTGCGAGCGTTAAAATAAATAAGTTAATACATATAAGCGTATTTTTGCTGGTCACCTGCCTAAAAGATAAATTTCAACTGATAGGCTGTGGTGCCAATACTGAAAGAAAAAAATTATCTTACTTTGAAAACGGTATTGGAATAAAAAAACTCTTCTATTCTTAGCTGATTTTTAACATAATTTTTTAACTGTTCCATGCCCTCCCCTGGAAGTGCTTCCCAACCCCCAAGTTAAGAATCATTGATCTAGACAACAGTTAGGTTTTTCCATTTATTTTTTAGATTATACTTTATCTACATTTATTGTTGGTTTACATTGTGCAAGTCAAAAGAAAGACCTCTGAACAATAAAATAATCCATGTAGTTATGTAATTTAGTAATAATTTACACATATATTTTTTGGTTTATATATGCTGTATAATATTTCCTTCTATTTTATCCACAACTATCTTTATATTATGTCAGGGGTCGGCAACAGGTTGGTCTTGCAGCAATTTTCAGTCAATCGCATAAGAAAACTACAGCGTCGTGAAAAGACGATGTTACCTTGCATTATTCCTCTGTGGTACAGCTTGTAACATAGGGACATAATGTAATCTGTCAAGTTAAGACTTCTACCACTCAGGGTAAACGGTGTGTACATTTTATTTTTTTAATTTTCTTTATATAAAGATAGAGACATAAATATTGGAGAACATATTGAATTTAAGGAATTGAATTTAATACAAGATAGAAAAAAAAGTTCAAGTAGAGTGTAGAAACAAAGGGTGATAAATGTAAAAGTCGATCGAGGCTCAAAAAGGTTGGCGACCCCTGTATTATGTCATGCTTATTTTTGGTGTTTGTTCTCAACTGTCAAACATTTTCAGTATTACATTAACATGGGGCTATTTATGTGCTAAATAATTTGGTTGTGTTATATTAATAAATAACCATGTTTAGTGAACTCCTACTGTGTAGGGAAGAAACTTTTAATTTGCTTTTAAATGCCGCTATTTATTTATAGGAAGTCTATTTTTATGGTTGTTTTTCTTGTATTCTTACATATTTTATAGATATTTTGATTATTTCCCTAAGATTTAAAAACCATTCATGTTTTGTGCAAGTCTATGACACACCAAACCATCTGAATTATTTATGGTAAATAAATGTTTACATAAAAGAGTTGTTGTGTTTCAGTGGTAAACTTATCATTTATCTTATCTATGATTCCACAATATATCACCATAACCCCCAAAATAATATGTTACTCTTTTACTTTAGTTGCCCCGAAGTAACATTACGTAGAACCACTTGTTTTTAGAGATGCAAAATCGCGAAATATTTATGAAATATTGACAATTTTATAATTTAAAAAAATAATTGAAATTTTGTAATATCCCATATTTTGAGCCCTTATTTTGTTTGAAATTCAAGGATAAGACAGTTAGAAAATTTCTCTACATAATTTATCCAAGGATGAGAGTACACTTTTGAAGATTACTATTATATATTTTTTTACTTTAACATGTTCAAGGCTTTAAGGCAATTTAAAAGTAAAATTTACCTAAAATAACTTACTGGGTGAACTAGACAGTTAACAAAGGAAAAAGTCACAATGTCTATCGTTCCTTTTCAATCCTTCAGAATCGTCATATTGGCAGATTATCTACAGTCAAACAAGTCTCACAATTTTTTAATGCATTTTGTGATGCGACTGCCCAGCCAACCATAAGTTAAAGAACTAAGTGCCAACTTATTCCATTGGCTCAGAGAATCACATGATGTGAGAGGAGTCTCTGACATCACCACAAGGGGAGGCTTTGAATGTATATAATATATAATATTTAGCACCGCGCTTACTACCCATTTGGGTTATACGCTTTAAGTACTAATTACGCTAATGGATTAGGAATTGGGAAGGTTGAATTATAGGAAGTGAACCCGCATTTGTGTGGAGGGAGAGTGGAAAACCATTCAGGAAAGAAAAAAAAAACAGTTCACCTGACCGAGATAGATTCGAACCTTGATCTCCCCGTCCTCAGCAGTCGAGCTCAACACAACAAGCGCGTTTGCCAACTACGCCACCGAGGCGGGGCTTTCCAGTCAGACACTTTTAGGTTCAACAAGTAGTAGGGCGTACAATGTACATCTCGTAAATTCTATATAATTTATACTTCCCTTTTTTAACAAGGTGTCATAAATTGAGTGAGACTAAAATAAAAGCTCAAGTAATATTTAGAATGAATTAATTGTACACATTTCTTTTTATAAAATGGATCAATAACTTTGTGCGTGGTGAGAGGAATAATTTAACCAGCACTTATTTAAGAGCGCCAATTAGGAAGGACGGGGCTCTCTACAAGATGATAACCAGAGAAAACCCATGCATCATTGTGTGTGGTATTAAAATGTAATAACCGTGCAGGTTATAACAATTGGAACCCACCCCGTCGCGAGCGCACCATGTTTAGGCCATCTCCGCAATAATAACCATGCGGGGTATAGCAATTCTAACAAAATTGATAAATTAATACCGAAAAATCACAAATACAATGATTTATGGTATACTGCAGTAAATTCTTGCAGAAACACATCCCAGAATATTTTTTCATGCAATTTAATGGGTTTCATGTAAAGATAGGTCTGACAACAACAAAAATTGCCATGCTAGTTGATTGTTACATCAGCATAAATAAAGAGTGCCATGCTATTGGACAAAAAAAACTCTGCCTTGTGAAAACACAATCTGGTTTTTCTGAAAGGTTATTAGGTCCAAAAATGACAAATACTTAATCAAAAACAAATAATAGATAATTTGATATGGGAGATTTTATTTTAAAATAATAAAAAAATGTATTTACAAATTATATATGTTTTATAGAATTATGAAGAGAGTGCAGCTCCAGTATAAATTATCTTTACCACAACTCTAGCTCTACCTTATATTTACAAATTAGGCAATATTAATCAATACAATTGTTATTGAAAATTCAATGGTAACTGGTATATTACTGCGGAAATATGGACCGCCTCATACTGTTATTATATTTCTTTCATCTTGATAAAGACAATAAGCAATTTAAGTAATAGGAACAAATTTAAGGGGAAATATAAACCAAAAAACCATAGTTTTCAAAAATAAACCTGAAAATTCAGTTTCCCCAAACTCTTTAGTTTACCCTTTATGATTAAGAGAACAATGTGTTGGGGTTGATTAGGAGAAGACAGTTCTATCGGCCTAGTATTGTGTTGTTGAAATTATATACAATGGCAATCAAAAAATCATTGTAATAATGAAAAGACTTGTGTCCAATTCATTGTGTTTAGTCCTTTAATTTCCCCCACAATGGGCCACACATGAAAGATAAAATAGCTGACAGTAAAAAAAATTAATATTTAAAATGTGATGGTGACCTGGCGGTCTAGGGGTAAGGTGTCAGACTTCTGTGCTAGCGGCCGGGGTTCAATCCTCGGTCGCGGAAATAATTTATCTGATTACCAAACCCTTCCTTCACCTCTGACAAGACATCTTGTGAATGTGGGGAATGCCAGGCCTCCACCGTGGTCCACCGTGGTTCGGATTCCACGTTAAACTGTAGGTCCTCCATTTCATCTCACAATCACACATTAGCGTAAGTGCGTATAACCCGAACTGGTAGTAAGACGCGGTGCTAATAATAATAATAATAATAATAAAATGTGATCATTGATCACTTTGAAAAGGAACTAATTCAGCCTATTTCCTTATTGCTTCCCTATTGTTGTAATTTATATACCTAGAGAGTTTAAATTTTGCATTATAAATATGTCTTAATCCTTGGGCAAGACTCTCTTTATCTTCTACAGGATTGGAACATAGTAAAAAAAAATTAGCATTACCATTAAATTCTTCCCCCAAAAATAATGATGACGAAGATTATATATTAAAATTATTTTTGAAAATTGGATAGTAAAGGTTAGAGTTCATCTCTGCTACCATTTTCACACCAAATTTTATCATCACTACATACAGACAGTATTATTTTAGAGGCCCATTAATTTTTAACAACCTCATCAATGTTAAAGATTAATGTCTTCTAACATATTATGAAGTAATCAATCACTGTCATTGTGTCATGTGGCAAAATCTACTTTACCCTTTCACTCAAAAACCACTACACTGATTGAGCTGACATTTGTTTAGCCATAACTCTAATGTTATGTTTACTTAGGCTAATTAAAATTACTTATACTGCTTAACCTAAAACACCACCC